>JAZHYW010027145.1:0-15644 GCA_037355805.1 Ixodes ricinus | reverse complement strand
GATACATATTGCTAGTATCCGGCGGCGCGCTGAGTTACATACCGCGACTACGCGTATAAGAACAAGCGCGCGAAGTCCAACCGCCGACCGAGGCCCGCTCGCACGGATCAAGTTTCGTTCACGCGGAGACGGCTGTTGCCGGGCGCCTCCTCAGACTCTCTGAACCTACGACGCAGCGTGCACCGCGCTGCGCCGTTCTGTTACGGTTTAAATAAACGCATTACCCTGAGTATGTGAAACTGGCGACGAGGAAGTTTCTCGAAGGATGGACGACTCTGCTCATCACGGACGGATTCCGGAGTTTTTCCCCGGCGGAAACTGGAGTTCGTGGTTGGAACGCCTCGAATTCTACTTCGAGGCTAAGAACATCACAAGCTCCGCAAAGAAGCGAGCCGTCCTCCTGACGTCCTGCGGTGAATCAACTTACGACACCGTACGAGCCCTGCTCGCGCCCAAGAAGCCTTCGGAGGTCGAGTTTGAGGACATCATCAAGAGCCTCAACGAACACTATGACCCCAAGCCGGCGGAACTTCTCAGTCGGTTCAAATTCCACCAACGGAACCAAACACCGACAGAGTCCATCTCAGAGTATGTGGCCGCACTGCGAAAGATCGCTGCTGACTGTAACTTCGGCCCAGTGACGACCGCACCGACCACACCCACTCCGGCAACGGCCACGGCGGCCACACCCGAGTCAGATGCCAGTTCATCACAAGAGAGCCGACAGGTTCCGCAAGCCCCAGCGAGAAAGTTCTCCACTGTGCTACCACTCCAGGTGATGCTGAGGGACAGATTTATTTGTGGCGTCAAGGATTCCCACCTTCAACAACGTCTGCTAGTGGAACGAAACATCACCTTCGACCGCGCCTATGCTCTTGCATTGGCAACAGAGTCTGCCGCCAGCCAGCAACTCCAGATGCGGAAACCAGAAGGGAAGGTGCACAGTTCTACTGCAACCACAAGTAAGGGGGCCAAACAATCAAAGAAACCATGTTTCCGTTGCACGGGCATGCATTCACCTGATGAATGTAAGCACGCGAAAGCCACGTGCAAATTTTGCCACAAGAAGGGACACCTCGAAGAAGCGTGTTTCAAGCGCAAAGCTCAACGCAAGGCGCAAGAACGCTCGCCAAGTCACACCCATCAGTTGACAGCTACGCAAGATGACACGGATGGAGACCTCTTCGCTGTGAACAGCGTCACTCAAGGGGACACATCGCGAATCATCGTTCAGCTCCTGGTGGACGGACGACCTCTGAAAATGGAAGTGGACTCCGGTGCATCGCATTCTATCATCAGCTCCGAGACTGTTTCTCGCGTTTGGCAAGATCAACCGCCTCAGCTCGAACGCTGCGATCTCTCTTTGCACGTATGGGCTGGAGACAAGATGCAGCTCGCTGGAAAACTCCCGGTTACCGTGCGATTCAAAGGGAAAGAAGCTCGTCTCAACCTCTACGTGGTTACTGGAGCAGGAGCAAGCCTCCTGGGGCGAGACTGGTTTTCTGCTTTCGACATCAAGGTGTCCGGAATACATGCTGTGTCGCCGAGAACTCTCAACGATATTATCGCGAAGCATGACAAGGTGTTCAAAGGAAACCTCGATGGACACGTCGGCACCCCACTGCACATTGACCTCAACCAAGAGGCAACACCAAAATTCTTGAAGTGTCGGCCAGTTCCCCTCGCTCTACGGACAGCGGTACACGAGGAGCTGGACAAACTTCAAGCTCAGAACATTTTGGAGCCAGTGAAGTCGTCGTCCTGGGCAACTCCTTTGGTCATCGTTCGGAAGAAGAACGGCAGCCTGCGGTTATGCGGAGACTACCGATGCACGGTAAATCCTGCACTCAAGCCCAACGCATATCCGTTGCCCACGGCATCAGAATTGTTGTCAATCGTTAGAGGAGGCAAGATCTTCTCCAAGATAGATCTTCAACAAGCGTATCAACAACTACACGTTGACGACGCCACGGCAGAATTACTGACCGTGACCACCACGAAGGGACTCTACCGCGTAAAGCGAATCCCTTTCGGAGTTTCGGTGGCGCCGCTGCTCTTTCAGCAGTTCATGGATACCTTGCTAACAGGACTCGAAGGTACCGGCGCATACCTCGATGACATCATGGTCACAGGGACAACCGAAGAAGAGCACCTGCAACGCTTGGACGCCGTTCTGCAAAGGCTCAACGAGGCAGGACTGCGCGTATGCAAAGAGAAATGCAAGTTCGGTGTTCCGTCCATGGAGTTTCTTGGCTACCACGTGGATGCCAAGGGTGTGAGCCCAACCAAGGAGAAGCTAAAGGCAATCACCGAAGCGCCCGAACCCACCAACAAAAAGGAGCTACAGGCTTTCCTGGGTATCCTGAGCTTCTACAGTCGATTCCTGCAGAACCGCGCATCCGTTGCCGAAAAGCTGCATCGACTCCTCGACAAAGACGCCCAGTGGCGCTGGGGCAGCGAAGAACGGAAGGCCTTCCAGAAACTGAAGGAGATCCTAACCTCAGCACCAATTTTGGCCCACTTCAGGGAAGAGCAACAACTTATCCTGTCTTGTGACGCGTCGCCATACGGCGTTGGAGCGGTTCTGTCTCAGCTCAGCGATGACGGTTTCGAAGCACCAATCGCCTACGCTTCGCGAACGTTGGGCAAAAGCGAACGCAACTATGCTCAACTCGACAAGGAAGGACTTGCAGTTGTATTTGGCATGAAGCATTTTCACCAGTACGTCGCCGGTCGACACGTGACTGTCTACACGGACCACAAGCCGCTCTTGGGGATAATGAGCCAAGGACGCCAGATTCCACTCATGCTCTCACCGCGCATGACGCGATGGTGCCTCATGCTAGGTTGCTACGACTACGACTTGCGCTATCGGCAAGGCAAGAATCACCAGAACGCAGACGCGCTCAGCCGGCTACCTCTGCCAGACACAAAGGACGAACCGGCGCCACCAGGTGATGTACTCTTGCTGGAAGCCATGGAGAGTCCACCCCTCACTGCTCAGCAGATAGCAAGTCTCACTCGAGATGACCCGGTGTTGTCGCAAGTGTACAAGGGACTGCAAGATGGCACAACCTCCAAGTGGACAGGAGACGAGTTCACGCCGTACAAGCGTCGGGAACTTGAGTTGGCAACCCAAAATGGCTGCGTGACTTGGGGAGCACGTGTTATCATACCACAAGCAGCGCGCGAGCAAGCCCTGAAGATGCTGCACGCAAATCATCCAGGCATTGTGGCGATGAAAAGCACTGCCCGAAGTCTTTTTTGGTGGCCAAGGCTAAATGCCGACATTGAGGACATCGCATCTGTGTGCGAGACCTGCCAGCAACATCATCGGGCAAAAACAGCAGCACCGACACCTGACTGGTCACCTGCCACCCGACCCTGGGAGACAATCCACATCGATTTCGCAGGACCAATCGATGGGGTTTCGTATTTGATCATCGTCGATGCGTACTCCAAGTGGTTGGAAGTGAAGCCGATGCGTGCCACGACGTCCGCACACGTCATTGACGCTCTACGCTCCGTTTTTGCAACTTTTGGCGTACCGAGAATACTTTTCTCTGACAACGCGCCGAATCTCGTATCAAGCGAAATGAACGAGTTTTTGACAAAAAACGGCATCAAGCACTACACGAGTGCACCATACCATCCGGCAACCAACGGGCAAGCAGAACGGATGGTGGGCGAAACGAAGAAAGCCCTCTTGAAGCTCACGGAAGGAACAGTTCAGTGCAGAATCGCCAGGTTCTTGTTCCGACAGCACACGACGGTCTCATCTTCTACGGGAAAAACACCCGCCGAAGCAATGTTCGGCCGACGAATAGCCACACCCCTCGATCTCATGAAGCTGGGGTCTACGAACGAAAACCGAGAGGTTCCCAGCGATGGAGTAACGGCAGATTACTCTATTGGACAACCAGTCTACGTGAGGAATTTCAGCGGAAGTCCGACCTGGCTGCCAGCTGTAATCGTGAAGCCGATGGGAATTCGATCATTCCAGACAAGGTCGAATGACGGAAGACTTCAGCGTCGACACGTGGACCATATTCGCCGTCGACAAGAAAACAGAGGAGCTCCGTACATGGAAGAGGAAATATCGCCCTTCATGAGCTACCCGAACGTCGAGACGAACGCCGAGACCGCCAACGAACCCCCAGCTTTAGGACAACCGGAATCACGCGGAGAAGAGATCACCACGGACAACAATACCGCGGACGGTCCGACAACCTCCGATTCAAGGACTAGATTCGGTCGCAGGATCAAGCAACCAGCACATTTGCAAGACTACGTCTTAAGTTTTAACCCAGAAGGGGAAACTGATACATATTGCTAGTATCCGGCGGCGCGCTGAGTTACATACCGCGACTACGCGTATAAGAACAAGCGCGCGAAGTCCAACCGCCGACCGAGGCCCGCTCGCACGGATCAAGTTTCGTTCACGCGGAGACGGCTGTTGCCGGGCGCCTCCTCAGACTCTCTGAACCTACGACGCAGCGTGCACCGCGCTGCGCCGTTCTGTTACGGTTTAAATAAACGCATTACTCTAAGTATGTGAAATATATGCTCACTCCAAAAGATTGTAAACTTTTTGCAGTGAGCTATTTATTTGGGATTCTTGACAGCGATTCACACGTGTGTTCGCGAGGAGTGAAAATGAGCCTAAATATTTTTCGATGAACTGAGGATGAGCGATGGAGCGATCCGTACTGGTTTCCCCTTTCGTTTAGCAGTGACGCACTCGTAAATTTAAGTGATAATATTAAAAACTAATACAGGTTCTCGATGCAGACTCGATACCAAAGACTGAGCTTCTGTTATTTTTAACCTCATTGCTTAGTTTCCTTTAGTTACAATACATCGTCGTCGGTCTTTACTTACGCTTACTTGTATAATAAAATTTGAAATGATTGTCAATTTAGCGTGGTGGCATTTAATTCAAGGAGAAGAAAAACGGAGGGGACATGACTATTTAATGTCGCTGTGTTGAACTCGAAGTACCGCTTTTTTGAAAGGAGGTACAGATAACTTGCTCGCTGTTTTCATATGACCATGTCGGGCACGTAAAGGCCAATCATGCAAGTAATTAAACTTTTTTTTTCTAGGCACCACGCCTGTGGCTGAACTGCGCAAGGCTTGTGAGTATAAGCCAAGAAGCTGGAAAAAGATCACGAGCCTACAGAGAGTTTATGTAAATTTAGCAAAGTGTTTTTGCAAGGACGCACATCATCACCTTCGTCGCACGTAGCATTAACGTTTTATCCTGTTTTGTTGTTCATTTCTTTGATTCTTGTGTGCAAAATAGTGATAAATTTCTTCTGTATTTTCTACTGCCTGTTGAATAAAAATGAAGGCAAAAGAACAAGCATTGCATATTTTTTGTGTATGTGTCACTTTCGTTGCTTTGCTCGGCTTCTGCTGCCCTGCTGCTGGTTTTCGCGTTTCAATGATGGCTAATGTGCGTTTCAACGCACATTAGCCATCATTGAAACGCGAAAACCAGCAGCAGAGCAGCAGAAGCCGAGCAAAGCAACACAAAAAAAACAAGGCAAAAAAAAAAAAAGCTGCAATATTAATTTTTTTGATTCTAGGTGGCGCAAGCTACCACAGATCCATCCAAGCGCAATGGCGCTGCCGTGCGGTTTCGGTTTTGGTTTCGCTGTGCCGCCATGTTGGTTTTAGTACAGCCACCAGATACAAGGGGATTCAAATGGCGCTGCGGACTCCCGGGGTTTCCCAATTCGCGTTCCATGGGCGGTATAGGAAGTTGCACTCCACTGGAGACGCCGTGAAATTCATGTTTGTAAAATTTTTCTGTCCTCCTACTTCTCTTCGACCAATAATAAAATATTTTTGATCTATTGTTCGCACACCCTTAGAAAACAGAAATCCCAAATTAAAAGGTAGTGTTCAGAACAGGAAAGTTAATAACACATTTGTGCCATGTCTCGTAAGAAAGAAATAAAATAAGGAAACCACTTACACTCCAACCAGAAAATTTAGAAAACAATTCTAGAATATCATGGATGTTAAAATTCCTATACTACAATGTAGGCTTCATTTTATGATCATACTGTGAATGACAGAAGTTAATACTGTCCCTTTTCGAGTACTCAATTCCAGCATTGCTCTCCCATCAACTCCGAATTACATAGTTTGATTTATGTTTCCATTGCCTCCCGTCCCTGTGCCACCAGGTGTTACTATCACAGATTATACTTCTTTTCTTTCCTGTATTCAGCTTAGAGACATTTTTTCCTCCCTCAAGCATTTTAGGTACAAATAAAATAACCCCACTCTTCTCTGAGAGAAAATGTTCCCGGTTCCTTGCCATGTCTTGCAATTGAACTGCGGCGGTGGCCGAGACAATGTGCTCCACTGCACACGGTTACACAAGGTTACACAGCCATGTTTAAACATAGAGAACCTGCGTCCCACTAAACTTAGCGGACGGTGTTCGTGTAACTGTCACGCCATGACGTCACGTGACACTGTGACGCCATGACGTCACGTGACAATTTGACAGTCAAGCTTGGCGGAAAAATATAACCGGTAAGCTTAGAGGAGAGATTTTCCCACTAAATTCCATAAAACACATCTAGCGAGAAAACTGCGACGTCATGCGACAGGATGTTACATGACACTGTGAATCCCCGCTGCAGAAAAACTTCTCCGCCTCTCCAAAAGGGCTACTGCCCTAAAATAAATGATGTGTGTGTGTGTATGTGTGTGCGCGTGCATGCGTGCGTGTGTGAGAGAGGAGGGGGGGGGGAAGCACCCACCTCCCTGGCCCTGCGCTTCTGGCCAAACACAATCTTCTCGTAGAGCTTCTTGTGCTTCTTGGGGATCATCATGACGGCAAGGCGCTTTTCCTCGCTCTTCTGCTTCTGGGCAGCCTTGGCTGGGTCTTCCTTGACCACCACTCCTGCCTGGACGGCCATCTTGGCCTTCTTGGATCCTCCTTCCTCCTCCTTGTTTGGTGCGGCCTTGGGATTTGCCGTCGCTTTCCTCTTGGCTGTCTGCACTTTCCTCGAGAGATGTTCCTCTTCCTCCTCCTCCCCTTCATCATCTTCTTCGTCATCATCATCACCTTCATCGTCGTCATTCTCCTCTCCCGATTCTGAAAGGACAGGTCACTCATTTAAAGAGACACTAAAGGAAATTTTTAATGTACAAAATGTACCCGAAAGATAATTAAAATTATCAATTTGGAATTTGAAATTGTTTCGGCAAGAACTGAGATCCGAGCCAGGTCTCAGTTCTGTCACTCTCTTTATGTTAGCAATAGAAATATGGTGGAGGATGCATATAGATGTTTGCAAGTACGATCTTTGGGAGCCATCATCTTGCTGCTGGTATGTGTAGATCGTCTGGTAGCTGAGCCTTGCTAAGGCATGCCCACAGTGGCCAGATTAGCTTTCGAAGTATGGCCGCTTGCAAAGCGTCTACACAGGTTGACTACTCTATGAGTGAAAATTATCTCTTGGAAAAGGGCATTTAAAATAAAGAAGTGGTTTTTTGGGGTAGTGTCACCGACAGTGTCAGAGTTACAACTGTAGTGGTAATTAGTGAACTAATTGCTCGAAATTAACCATGTAACCTTTTAAATGTTCATCTTAGCTGGTACAGTCCAATCAACAGGAGGTGTGCAAATATTCTAAACTTTGAGTAATTCACGAACACTGTTTGTTATTCGATTAACTTGCAGTACACAATTACTGCTAAAAGTACGAGTTTTCAAAATGTTCGAAAATTATGAATTCTCACATTAAGCTTCACCGCTTCGCACCAGCACTCACACATCAACCCTCAATGCCTTGCACAGGGCCACAGGCATACTCATAGAAACGACTGATGTGCAGGAGTGCCTCATTTATATCTCAAAAATATTGCTTACGATTGTAGGTCAACCTGCAATAGCTCGACCTGCAATAGCACTGCTTCTTTTCAGAGGTATGTTTGCCAAAAATAGAATTCTAGCTCTGATTTATTCAAGCATATCCAGTGAAATTAACAATAAATGTGAAATATATATTTGAAAACATTCCATTACCTTCACAGTCAATTTTTAATGTTCACATTCAATTTGCAGTGCAAAATTTGATATTTGCACACCTCCACTCTTCAGATATTTGCAGACCATCATTCAAATATCTGCACATCCCTGATATAATTACCGTAAAATACCGAGCATCTGCCTATTCCACAGTAAGCGACCACCCCTCAATTTTGTAACATTCATAAAGTATGCAAACGACACATCTTGAGATATTGTTGACCGAAGGAGCACCCATCCCCCAGTTTTACATGATCCGAATTTCGAGGGGGCACTTTTGCTCAGGATTCTACGGTCTACAGCAGCCGTGGTAACACAGTTTAAAGAAGGAAGACTTTGATGATATAGTTAGGACATTGTAAACTGTAAAAAAAATAAAAAAAATAAAGGTACTCTATGTACAATGCTCTCAAGTGTGTTGGCATAACTGCATTGTTTTGACAACAACTTTGGTTCCATGAGCCTTGGCAAAGAATATGCAGACCACATCATATGCCCTAGCTGCCAAAGAACTCCCACAATCTTCCATCAGAACCTATGTCAACAAGGTGAAGTAGATGAAGGTAAAATAATGACATTTTTCACGCTTGAGTGCACAATCAGAAAGTTATGAGAAACTTCAAGCTGGTCTTCAGAGAGGTGGAACTGAACAAAGCAGTTCTGAAAACAAAGTCTTTTGTAAATGTTACATTGTTTGCTTAAAAGACAAAAAAAAAGTGTGCCACAAAAATACAGTTATCAAGCTAACAGAATTCACTGCCAAGTATGACCCTACCCAACAATTTAACAAATTACATTATAACATGTAATTGCTATAGATGCCTTGACCTCATTTCACACCCAGAAATTGCAAACCACCTTGGGTAGAAAAATACTGCCCAACACTGCCAGAAAAACAGGTCCAAGATCCTGATATGTGAGCTGCATTAAAGCAACAAGGACAAAAGTTCAGCCTCACCTTCACCGCTGTCTTCCTCTTCTTCCAGACCCTCTTCCTCTATGCCCTCGTCTTCACTCTCCTCATCTGCATAGAATGTGCAAAGCAAAGTAGCGGTCACATACAGGTTGCACACATTCTCTCTCAGAGTAACAGAAGATGTGCCTCATTCACAGTGAACACTCTCCCGCAAGCGGTCTGCCCACTGTGACCAAACCTCTCACGAACGACATCCCCCACAGCGGACAGCCGCTACTTTAGGTCTTTCAAAATCAAAACCAACAAACATAAAATGGCTCTTGATGTAGTGCTTGGTGACTCCCAACTCTTGACAGAACAGAGTTAAAATCATAAGGATTCCTCTGATGACCACTTCTTGAGCACGCTCAAATTTGACATATGACACTTCTGACAGAAGACAGTGCACCGTGGACTTTTGAACAGACAGCATTTACAGAAAGGTTACCTAACTGAAAAAGAACTGCGCATACCAAACCGAGTGCTATGCCCAGGTGACAGTATAAGCAGTAAACCTGCTAACCCAAACAGCTTTGGGCACTTGTAGGGCCTTAGGAAACAGGAAGCTTTAGTGCAATGCCCACTAGAATCTACTGGAGCGTACTAAATCCCTGTTTAGGACTATTCGAATGCATATTTTAATAGAGTACCTTCCCATTATTGTGACCAGTTCCAGTTGCACTAGAAGTGGTTACACTAATGGGAGATTCAAATTTATTCTACATCCGTCATTACAAGATGTCGGGAGTAGACAGAAAGTCACCAGAACTGACTCTACTCGACCTTTATTTCCACTTCCAAATCCACTGGTAGTGGATAAGACAGGAAGAGAAGCAGTCTGTACCAATAAAGCTTGCCACAGATTAAACAAAGTGAAAGCTCACAGCAAAATGTTCAAAGTTACTCTAGTACATATCAGAGGTCTGTCTCTCCTTGCCTAGAAAGCACAATGAGTAAGCCAAAGCAGGCACTCTGGCAGAAAAGGAAAGGTGCCGAGGCCAAGACCCACCCCTGGCCCTCCTCCTTCCATGCAGCATGTCCAGCTTGTCGGGGGGCACGTAGTCCCCTTCCTTCTCCTCGACGAAGGGTGAGAGGTGAGGGGAAGCTCCTCCCCCAGGAAGTAGTCTTCGACGGGAAGCAGACGGCGGAAGTTGATGCAGTCGTACACCCACTGCGGCTGCACGTAGTACCTGTACGGTTGGGGAGGAAGGGTGAGCACACACGTCAAGCTAGACGTTTGCAAGAATAAAAATGTCTAGCTTATGGACGCTTGCAAGAATGGCCTCTGGGTTCCACCATCTTGCTGCTGACATGTGTAGATTCCAGATACTTTAACAAGGGAATATTGGATGCTTTTCCTGATTTGCGGAGACGGAACTATCAGAGAGGCACAAAACCGAGAGATGCCGCTCAAAGAGAGCATGGAGGGCAGTCGATGATGATGGCTATCTTCCCTCCTGTGAAACGTGCACCTTGTCACAATAAGCGTGCAAAGAAACCTCCTTTCAGAGTGGATTTCACAACTGAGTTTATCTAGAAATGCTGCTGTTAACTTGCAGCCAAGATTGTTAATACAAACTATTGTATTTACGAGTCGCCGACCGATATTTCGGACGAAATCATCGCGAGCAATCAGCGGAAACACCACCGACGAAGCGGCCATTTTGGATTCCTATGTTGGCTACACATGGATTGGCTTAGCTTGGCAGCGCTACTTGAGTACTGCTGAGTCCTACTGTGAGGTGACTGCGAATCATTCTCTCTTCTCTCTAGCGTCATTATCATCATCATTGTTGTTACTACTTTTGCTTTGTCTATTCACCATTGCAGTCGTGGATTTTACCTCTCATCTCGATTTGCGTCTCGGCATGAATCGTGGTTTTCGGACTACGCTGCCTCGAACGTCATTGCCCCATCTGTTCTTCTGCCGCCATTGTGTGTTGCTAAGAAGCACAGAAAATACTCGATCATAGCGCCAGAAAAGAAGGCAGCGATCTCAAGCTAAATGTTGCCGAATGCAAACAGAGGCGTAAGCTGAAACAAGGCGCGCAGCCGCAACCTGAAGCAAGAAACTATTTATGGCTTTTTTAGCCGGCTTAGACGTAATAAAGGCAAGCTTTTTAATCTGCCGATTTTTCGGACTGCTCTATTATTCGGACGTTTTTCGGTCCCTGCAAAGTTAGGAAAATCAGTAGGCGACTGTACACAGAAATAGGTAGACTTTTTGTGACATAGCCCGCACACATACCTTGCTCTTATTCCCATGAAAGCCAACCATTGCCATTTGAGGAGAAGCCAAGTGAATGATGAGGCACCGTTGAAGTTGGGGCTCGAAAACGAGTTCTGTATACTGAGAACCTGAGATATGCGAGCATTGTCCACAGTGCTCCAGTGCAGACCACGAGAAATGTAGGCGTGCAGGTCCTGTTCATGCGAGGGTCGACATTTTTTTTTTGAGTTCAAATACAGAAGCCTGTTTTGAGTGAACCTAGATACAGTTCCAAATGCTGCCTGAATTGAAAGTAAACAAAATGGCCCTTGTCACCTATTAATATAGCGCTTCTTCAGCAGCGGTCTGTCTGCTATCTGGTGGGTGATGGTGAGGTCGTCCTCGGTAAACGTGGAACCGGCAAACAGTGTGACATCCCAGGACACTTCCGCTCCGAACGAGCTGCGATCGAAACAACAAAAGCCACACGTGAGAGCTCAGAACCACAAGCTTTGCAGGCAGGCAGCAAAAACCTCGACACTAATGAGACCCTAGTATCGAGGTTTTCGATTATGTCAACCCAAGGCAGGAACAATAAGGGAGGTGAGAACTGCAACCCATCTTAAGAATGCCATCCTGAAACTAAAAGAAAAAAATGAATGCCGTTTACAACTCCCTGTAGCGCCGATTAGAGCGCAGCTCTTGAGGAGGAGGAGGGGAAGGTACGGAGAGGAGGCTATGCCCCTCCCCCTCCTGCTCGCCTCCCATTTGAGTGAACATTTTCCGCTAAATTTAGCGGGGAAATTTTTCTGCTAGATTTAACGGGGAAATTTTTCTGCTATAGCCATGTTACAAGTCAAGAAGGTAGAGAAGCTTCTCCCACAAGCATGATGCGCCCGGTTAAATCCCTTCGCAGTCGAAAGAAGAGTTCACTGGAAACGCTCCTTGTTCTGCTTCAATGGAGAGGTAATGGCCACAGAGTGGTGCCAACTTGTCTTCGACCCCCACTTTTTAAGAAATTGACCTTTGTATTCACTGGAAGGGGAACCGAGCCCCTGAAAGCAGCCTTTGTATCCATCGGAGGGGGAAGCTAATCCCAGAAATGTCGTATTTGTTTCCATCGGAGGGAGAACTCTGATCTCCTCTCGTGGCTTCCACGATGCTAAGTCAAAGTCGAAAGACAAAGTAAATATGTACAGCAAGGCAAGACCCTCCTCACAGCATTGGCCACAACGTCCACGGAAACGATAAGATGCTATTGGATGCGGAGGTGGCGGAGGGATATATGATTCCCTTTGAGGGGCATCTGCCACTACCTTCTTAACCTGTAACCTACTATTAGCGGTACTATAGTCTGGCGGGAAATTTTTCCACTAGATCTAGCGGGAAGTCTCCGGCTAGATTTAGCAGGGAAATTTTCCCACTAAATTTAGCGGGGAAATTTTTTTCCTAAATTTAGTGGAAATTTTTCCGCTAGATCTAGCGTGGAAATTTTTCCGCTAGATTTAGCGGGGAAGCTTTCCTGCTAAATTTAATCGAAATTTTTCCGCTAAATTTATTTGGAAATTTACCCATAATGCACCGCGCGGTTACACCGACGGCGACGCCGCTCAAGCCGGAAACGGGCGCCTAAGGGCTGTGCTCTTTACGGGCGCCTAAGAGCTGCGTTCTAAAAAAGAAAATAGCCCTTGCCATACTAGCGTGGCAAAGGCAATGGTGACACAGAATGTGATGTGGTAGTGTGGAGAAACTGTACACATGTAGAGACTGGATGGCGCAAATGCTAGCATGCATAGTTTATTACGTCAGAACCAAGAGGCCGCCTCTCTCCGGGATGGGGCAACTGCTTTGGAATACTATTTTGACAACTGGCCACATCTCTGTGTAGAATGAGCCCGCTGAAAACAGATATTCAAAAGCTTAATTAGTAAACTTGAGATTAATCACCAAGTCTCCCACCACACTCATGCCCCGATGCCTGCTGTGGCAGATGACATTATCTGAAAGGCGATATTTTTTAAAACAAAATACTAAAAATAAATTAAATTGTTGAAGACTGACAGGCACTTATCATCTTGTTTTGAATTATTTTAATGAAATAAGTCTTTTTTCATCTTGAAAT
Organism: Ixodes ricinus; assembly: GCA_037355805.1. NCBI lineage: Eukaryota > Metazoa > Arthropoda > Arachnida > Ixodida > Ixodidae > Ixodes > Ixodes ricinus. Next base: position 2,302 of record JAZHYW010027145.1, on the reverse strand, counting down.
ATTGTCTTTAAAACAATAAAAAATGTGTGTGCATGTTCTTTCTATTAGTTTTCCAGAACAAACTATGTATTCACACCTTGCTATTTTATGGAAGCTCATACCTCTACTTGCACACATCCAACCTTCACCTGTTTTTTTCTTTTCTTTATCTCTGTAGTGCCAGGTATCCAATAATAGGTATAAATATGCTAAATATGGCACCAGGATTTTTTCAGATGCCTTTTATATTTCCTGCAATAAATAATTTTGAAAATGGAAAATTTAAGTGTCATAAAGAAAACTTATAAAGATTCTAGAGCTTTTATTTATACCATATTGGATTCCACAGACCTTCCAGTTTACTGAGAAATGTATCTTTACTGATTTCAGTATTTCAAGCTGTCTTAATCCTTTCCACAATCTTTGCAAATAAAACTATCAATATTTACAAAAAAAGAGTCAAATTTGGGCGTTTTACGTGCCAAACCAACAACGGGCATCTGGCACGCCCCAGCGGAGGACTGAGGATTAATTTCGACCACCTGGGGATCTTTTGACGTGCAACCGAAAGCTCTATTACACGGCGCCTTTACCGCAATAAGCCTCCGTCAGATTGCGGGCACCGCGGCCGGGATTCGAACCCACCACATGGGGATCCGTAGGCCGGCGCTCTCGCTCCCGGAGCCACCGAGGCGGCACTATCAATATTTACTAAAACTAAATAAGCTACCATACATCAAATACCAACTACATATTAATGCGGAATAGGCATTTCTTTGGACACTCTCCACGCACTTCCTTTTCGTTCTATGTATCTATCTATCCATTCTATCTGGCTATCTAACCTCTTACGCCGATGAATCTAGAGCAAATAAATAAAAAATTATAATGTCAACAAGCCTCATAATAAATCAATTGGTTGAATATTACAACAAAACAATCAAAAAGTCAAACAGAGGCAACGTAGGTCGCATTAAAGTCAATCGGGTAAATAAAAATCAGCAGAACCCATCCTTTGGGAATGATTATCTACGTTAATGCGAATAGCATCAAACGGTGCGGAGTTATGCTGCGTTCGTCAGGTGGCCGGGCACACTCTAGGATAGGCCAGCCCACTCTTGAGGCGATTCTAAATTTGTTGACACTTTCACAGCCCTGCGCACGATCTCCGCAGCCCAGCACGTGCGCTTGTGTCACTTGAGAAGGCGAGCAAAGCACGCGCCATACGCACAAACACTCAAAATGGTACCGACCAGACTTTCATGGCGTCTCAGCTAGTCTCAACCAACGGGAGAGGGTGGAGCACGGCCGCTAGCTCACCCTCTCCGCGCTCGGGAGAGGGGATGTAGCTGGCCGTGCTCACCCTCTCGAGAGCAGAATGAGCCCTCGTGCATGGGAACGCGCGCGCACCGGTAGCTGTGACAGCGCTGTAAAGCGCGTCCTATAGGTAAAGATATAAACAACCGATTAGAGTGCGTTGAATGACTGCCTTCATAGCTCTGTGGTTAGCGCGTCTGCCTGCTGATCAAAGGGTCAACGGTTCGAATCCCAGCCGGCGCCGGTCTTTTTTATTTATTTATCGACCCGCTGGCGTAAGAGGTTAGATAGCCAGATAGATAGATAGATAGATAGATAGATAGATAGATAGATAGATACATAGACGAAAAAGTGCGTGGAAGTATCCAAAGAATGCTATTCGCATTAAAAGACCGGCGCCGGCTGGGATTCCAACCGGTTGACCCTTTGATCAGCAGGCAGACGCGCGTAACCACAGAGCCATGAAGGCAGTCATTCAACGCACTTCTAAACGATTGTTTAGATCTTACCATAGGACGCGCTTTACAGCGCTGTCGCAGCCACCGATGCGCGCGCTTCCATCGCTCGTGAGGCTGAGCACGGCCAGCGCTCACCGCTCTCCCCGCGCTCTGGCTGAGAGGTGTGATGCGCGAAGAGACCGTAGCTCAGCCTCACGAGAGCGGAATGAGCCCTCGTGCATGGAACGCGCCGCGACCGGTAGCTGTGACAGCGCTGTAAAGCGCGTCCTATGGTAAAGATATAAACAACCGTTTAGAGTACCGTTGGCTGGAGACTAGCTGAGACGCCCAGAAAGTCTGGTCGGTACCATTTTGAGTGTTTGTGCGTATGGCGCGTGCTTTGCTCGCCTTCCTAAGTGACACAAACGCACGTGCTGGGCTGCGGAGATCGTGCGCAGGGCTGTGAAAGTGTCAACAAATTTAGAATCGCCTCAAGAGTGGGCTGGCGTATCTAGAGTGTGCCGCCACCTGACGAACGCGCATAACTCCGCACCGTTTGACGTTATTCG
>JAZHYW010027144.1:0-209605 GCA_037355805.1 Ixodes ricinus | reverse complement strand
TATAATTCATAATAACGGAACAGCTCTATTACATGACTGAGCCATTCATAATCATCATGTCGCAAGCAGCGCCATTACGCCACTGACTAATCTCCCAAGTAACGCGTCCTCCTTCAGAGTCCAACATTACCCGCAAAATATAAAAGAAATATTCAATGCTCACGAGATAACATTATTAACTTTAAAATAAGTCACTGGATAGCACAAGATGAAGCGTCTTATAGCGCCCTGAAGACTAATACAATTGCGTCAAATTGTTTAAATTATTTTAACCGCTTTGCGATTACATGACCATTTTCGAATATTTAAATCCAACTAACTTATTCAAGCTTTACTTGTAGCTATACGGGTAGATACTGAGAAAGAGGAGGAGATGAGTGCACGCGACGACATGAGAACACCGAGCTCTGCTTGGAATGATGAGTGGGCGGACTCAAAGCCAGCTGCCCTTCTCGTCACTCTTGGGACGCGTTCAAACATCTGAGTAGAGACAAGGGCAGCTTGCGCCTACGCGCACTAATCCTCCAACCAGAGCTCGGCGTTCTGACGTCCCCCTTCGTCTCCTCCTCTCCCTCACTTTCTGGCCGCATAGTACACTGACAGCCCCAAAAATGTTCTTCCGCATTTCTTATGAACTATAATGCTGCAATCTCACTGGTTGCTGAGCTATAACGGGCTCGAAACTCGCTTCGGCCTATGTTTTTTTTTTTTTAATTGTGAGTGACTGTAAGTTGCCCGATATTTATTTTTCATTTAAAGAGGTGAGACATTTCAAGCTGAGTTGATCAGATTGCCGAGCAGTCCACGCTTAGACAAGGGAACCCTACGTTTGAAAGAAAATTTTCAGGAGCAAATGACGTGTAGGGGGGGGGGGGGTCTTTTGTTCTGCGTAGGTGGTTTTTTTTTTCGCACCTGTTGTTCTCTTGTTGTTCTCTTTTAGTGAGAAAAGGCGCTGTATGGGTACCAAACAAACATATTAGCAAAACATGTTTTAAAAAGATAAAATTATCGCGCGTGAACCAACAAATGTCCTGAAGATTGCATTTTGCGTTCGGGTAATACCAATGCCGATTTCAAGTGTTTAGGGGGATTCACCTGCGATTTATTTGTAGCCTATTCCTCATAGATTGCGCAGAATTTTTCCGGAAGAAACGAGTTGCACGCTGGCAGCCGCGCATGCAGGTCCGGCGCTCCGAGTGAGCTAGGCCCACGGGCTGTTCGCCGCTGATCTACGCGAGCTAGATTTTGTTCGCCCGGCGTCCGCCGCTACCTTTAGGGGCTGAACGGCCGGCAGCGTTGCACGAGCAATATAGTAAAATAAATGGCTTCGACGTCCGACTGGCTCCGACACTGAGGCCAGATTCACGAAACGATCTTACGCCGAAAATGTGCGTAAGACAAAACTTAAGAACAAATTTTCACGAAACGAAATTTTCGTAAGTTTTGCGCAGGTTACGACGAAATCCTACGACAGCTCCGAAGCTGTCTTACGCACTTCTACGATCAAATCAGCATGGCCGACAGCGTCGCGGTCGCGACGACCAACGGACGTTTATTTTTATACGTGCGCTCCTCACGCGTCCGGACTTCAAGCAGGAAGAAAAAGTACTTGAAATTGACCACGACGAGCAAGAACGCTGGGTCCACAAACACCCGGGAAGAGCTCGAACGGCCACGATTCCACCGGACACCGAGCAAGAGATCTTGGCAGATAGGCCTAGCAGGCACTCCGCTACTCGGCGACCGTCTGCCCACGACCAGCAGGCGTGCTGAATGGAATATGCCCGCGCGACCCTTGTGAACCCTTCCCGTATTATAGTTTGATCGCTGACCTCAATTTTAGATTAAGAGGTCAGTCTCTTCCTCTTGTCATCTCCTTGTTTTTCGAGGCAGCGGTGACGAACGCTGTCGTCGAAAAGGGGCTCTCATCGATTCTATCTCTTTGTTTTGTGTGATCTATAGCTCAAATGAACGCCGTATGGATTACCTTCGCAACACGGTATGTACTGTACACCAGCGGCGTAGACTTTCCATTTTCCCGGAGGGGGCAGGCTGAGAAGTTCTCCGGGGGGGGGGGGGTTGCTGCGCGTTATCTTTTCGCCAGAACTGGAGATTGAAGCTAACGAAAGCACGCTGGGATTCCATTTCCCATGTATTTTGTCAATAAAGGCAACGTGGGCGTTATTTTGTTTGCACGCCACTACAAGAAGCTCGTTACATGGCACGTAAACAGCGACTCGGTAAGGGTCATGGCCCGCCTGGGGAGGGGGCTCTGCCCCCCCCCCGCCCTCCGGATTTCACCAGGGGGGCAAGAGCCCCGTTGCCCCCCCCCCCCCCGAAGTCTACGCCTATGTCTGTAACACTTTGTTATTAATATGCCATTTTTATTCTGACACGACTGCACCTCACTGTCGATCTCTATAACAGTTCGTGGGTCGCAATGCCGGTCCAACCTTTCTTTGCCGGGTGTCACGTCAGCATCGAGTCGTCAATCGTAAAGGATCGGTCCCGAAGCGCTTATCAATTCGCGGTCCCACAGCGCAAATCCAGCACTTCGATCAAACGCGCGTCCGCTCCGAGTGTGAACAGGTATTACGTGGCTCTTGCTGACATTCTCGTAGTTCATACGTATCGTTTTTAACGTCGGCTCGCTATGCATCTCCGAGGCCGCGAAAAACGCCGCGGCAATTTGTTTCCATCTACGTCGCTTTGCAAACGACTGACACGGGCCGTCTTTAACAACGATGACAGTTGTGTTGACTTCGTAGCGATCGAGTTCGTAGCAGTCAACGGAGGCGGTTACGCATCCCGGCCTCGGCATTCGGGCGCGTTTAAATCGTGTTAGCGTCGACATATCACTGCACGGACACGAACCCCAGACAAGCGGTGGCAGAAAGGCCGCCTGTGTTTGTTGTTAAAAATCCACGTGCTCCGAACGGCTCCGAACCATTGCCGAGCTCTCCGATTGGTTGTTCGTGCTGCCGAACACGCCGTCGCCATAGCAACAGCACCGGTAAGTTCTAGTTTTTCCGTACGAGAACGTCGCTTTCCTCCTCTCACTTAAGAACGCGTTCGTGAATACCGATTTCTCCTCTTCTTACGATGTTCTTAACTTACGAACTTCTTAGCTAAGTTGTCGTAAACTAAGAAGCTCTTCGTGAATCTGGCCTCTGATCTCTAGTGTAGTAGGCTGGACCGCGGATCGAGGCTTGTCTGGCTAGGGTCGAGCGGCACCACCGGAAGCCATCACTTGACACCATGCAGCTAATGCATAGGACTCCTATTGGAAAAACGAGAAAAAGTGTCGTTTCCGCTTGTAACGCTGTTCTCACTGAAACGTTTTGGCTGCCTTTCAGGAAGCCAGCCAAATAGCTTGTGCACAAATATTAAAATTGACAGCCCTGACTGTTCTTATAAATGAATGTTTTGCGATCGAGAGTGACTCCGCTGGGCAAAAAAAATGTAGTGCAGCTCAATGAGACAAGAGTCACCTCGACTTACCGCAGAGTCTGTGGCGGTTTTGATTAGATGGGTCTAGCAGACGACAAGCTTGAAGGCTTTGCTGCGCGGAATTCGCTCACTCCCGGAAAGCCGCTTTAACATTGAACTTTTTTACATTTATCATTTTCGGGGCTTCCCCGACTTACGGTCGTAGGTAGAAAATAGTTTCTACCATGGTGCCATATTCAGCGCTTGTACGTAGGACGCGTGCTTTGCTCACTTTCGGAATCGACGAACACGTGCGCGCTTAGCTGTGAAGATTGCATGCTGAGCAGTGCGATCTTCACAGCCCAGCATTTTTGAAACAAAGAGCTTCTGGCAAGTGCGATCGTCAGCGTTCGTGCGTATGGTGGGTGCTTTCCTCACTTTTCGAAGCGACAAAAAATCATAGCAGTCCTGGCTGTGATTTTGTAAACATAGCAAAGGTTTATAAGCATCTTTCAGAATCTGCTCATCAGCGCTAATAAAGCGTACAAAAAAAAAACATAGCGAACCACATTTAGCGTTATATAAAAGACCTAAAACAATGGTTTTCTTTCGAATTTGTTGTAATTCTTATTTTTATTACGACGATAATTGCTCGCGTGCAACGTGAGCGAGAGATCTGAGGTGAAGGGCATTTCTGAAGAAGTGGAGAGCGCGCGTGTACAGCTTTGAGCGACGTTCAAAGCTGCGCGCCTGCATGGGCGCCTGCGGCATTGGCGTCATAGCCAGGGAAAGTTGTGCTACATTTGTGCCAAGCGAATGATGCACTGCACGCGCCGTATACCTTGACACCGGACGTGGGCGATATCGGTTTTTCCAGTTAATTGCAAGATTTTCTTGCCGTCGAGTGACTGGCTCTGAATCAACCTGTTGTGTGGTGCCGTGGAAGCTGCAGTCGACCGCCCTGTTCCAGTACCGGTGAAGAACAACCTTTATTCCATATCCTCTTCTTCTTCAGACTACAAATGCGACAGTAGCGCCGCCACAACAGTTCCCCTCTTCAAGAATAAAAAGGAAATGCCATGTGCGACATTAGAAACAAGAACACTAATGTAAAATAAAATCCCGCAATCTTTGTGGTCTGGAGGTCTGCCTGGCAGACCGCCTTGGTTCCGTGGCCACTGAACTGGGCGAACTGATGAGGGGACATCCCGGTGCCGGCGAGGTCGATGGAGATGCCGGCAACGCAGTCTCCAACAATGTCGCAGGAGGTGATTGTTGTTGCGCGAGAATTGAAGTCGGAGATGCGGTTGATGATGCGGTCGCTGATGGCTTTGAGAACCATGGGATGTGGCCCAGGGCAGCTTGAGGAGGTGGCTTCGGGCTTGGTGGTATGACGACGAGCCGCTTCCTGTTCCACAGTTTACCGTCTTCTAGACGGTAAGCATTCTTACCCCGGGTAGTCCACCACCTTGAGGGGCGCAGAATAGTTGAGGCTACCTTTTGGAATGTGTCCAGTGCGACACACCTTCTCTTCGGTGAACCATCCCCAGAGTAATGAACATATCGAACGTTTCAACCATGTGTTCAAGGACTTCGTGCAAGTCAGTTTCAAGGAGTAGGGCGGTCGACTTAGCTGCCAGCGCAGCATAAAACAGATTGGCGACGAGGATGGGATGAGTGATGTACCGACAAGCATGAGCCTAGCGGTGCCGCCTCCTTTCCTTCCCGCTCCCGGGAGACTTGCCATCCCGTGGAAACTGGCGGTGGGGTAAAGTCCGAAAATGTAGCTCCAATCAATATTTGAAAAGGCAACTCGACGTTTCAAAACCAACTCGGTTTCTTCTTCAGGGGTGACTGAAGGCACGCGGGGCAGCAGCAGCTCCCAACCTCTTCTTCTTCGAAAACGAAAATAAAAGAAAAGGAAAAGTAAATGAAAAAGAAGAACTTAGGAAATTAAAAAAATTGTAAACTAACTTTTTTAGTTATGGAGATGGTCACCTCTTCAACTTTTTCGTCAGGTCACGGAGGCAATGTGCGTACACAGCGGGCAAGCGCCTAGGGACCTGTTTAGGTTTCCTGGCGTATGCTGGATTTGCCACGATTCCAAGAAAAGTCTTCGAAAATTGGGCTTTGTGTCCACCACGTGCGCGTTCGCGAAGTCAATGCGATGATCTAGGGTCTCGCAATGTTCGGCAATGGCGCTGCGTTCACTGTCAAACTTCCGCACGTCGTTCTTATGTTGGCGGACTCGCTCGGGGAAGTTCTTCGTCTCGTCGACGTAGGTTGCGGGCACTCTGCGCAAGGAATGGTTTAAACCACGCCCTGCGCTCTTTCTTTTGGTAGACGATCTTTCAGTCTTGGCATAAACCTTCCCAGTGTGGACGTGGGCTTGTGGGCCACCAGAATACCTTCCTTTCCCAGTACTCGTGCGAGCGCTTCGCTGGTTCCTTTTACGTAGGGAACGCTGATGCGCGCGACTCGATGGGGCTGGCTTTCTTCTACTGGCATCTGGTTTTGTCTGGCGAGAGAGACCTTGGCGTCGGGCGATGCGTAAAAGGAACCAGCGAAGCGCTCGCACGAGTAATGGGAAAGGAAGGTATTCTGGTGGCCCACAAGCCCACGTCCACACTGGGAAGGTTTATGCCAAGACTGAAAGATCGTCTACCAAAGAAAGAGCGCAGGGCGTGGTTTACACCATTCCTTGCGCAGAGTGCCCTGCAAACTACATCGCCGAGACGAAGGACTTCCCGAGCGTATCCGCCAACACAAGAACGACGTGCAGAAGTTTGACAGTGAACGCAGCGCCATCGCCGTACGTTACGGGACCCTAGGTCATCGCATTGACTTCGCGAACGCGCACGTGGTGGACAAAGAGCCCAATATTCGAAGAAGACTTTTCTTGGAATTGTGGCAAATCCAGCATACGCCAGGAAACCTAAACAGGTCCCTAGGCGCTTTGCCCGCTGTGTACGCACATGGCCTCCGTGACCTGACGAAAAAGTTGAAGAGGTGACTGTCTCCATAACTAAAAAAGTTACTTTGCATTTTTTTTTTAATTTCCTAATTTCTTCTTTTTAATTTATTTTCCGTTTTTTTTATTTTCGTTTTTGAAGAAGAAGAGGTTGGGAGCTGCTGCTGTCCCGCGTGCCTTCAGTCACCCCTGAAGAAGAAACCGAGTTGGTTTTGAAACGTCGGGTTGCCTTTTCAAATATTGGTTGGAGCTACATTTTCGGACTTTAACTTTCACCCAACCAGGCAGATTTCTGCCGAATATGTTTACTTTCAAGTGGCGGTGGGTGTTTCAAAATTACCTGCTGGCTTCGGGGGGGAACGCCCATGCGCCTAAACGGCGGAAGGCCTTACTTCTACAGGGTGTCACAAAAGAAAATTTACAGGGTCTTTATTTCCGCAAAAATAAACTAGGCATCGCCGAACGCTCATTCTCCGCCCAAAGGTAGCCCTAGAGGTCACAACCAGATGCCAAAGTTTCAGCCCGATCCGATAACTTAATCAAAAGTTATAAGTGATTTTCTGAAAATTTCACTGGGAAAATGGCGGCCGACGGAGTTTTCGAATACATGGGGCTCTATGGCACCAGAAACCGAAAACAGGCAAAAATGAGCTCCTTTTCCTATTGAAATTTTCAGAAAATCACCTATAACTTTTGATTAAGTTATCGGATCGGGCTGAAACTTTGGCATCTGGTTGTGACCTCTTGCAGCTACCTTCGGGCGGAGAATGAGCGTTCGGCGATGACTAATTTATTTTTGCGGTAAAAAAAAAAAACCCTGTAAATTTTTTTTTGTGACACCCTGTACATTGCCTCGGTGTTGAAGGACAGCGAGTCTTCTACACACTTCCGGAGACGCACCCTGCGGTACCACTGAGGAAACCAACTGCCGGCACGAAGACAGCGACGGCGCCGACGAGTACGATGTTGCTTTGGCGGCCCTTGAGACCTACTTCGCGGCCACTTCAAACGTGTTCGTTGCACGACACCGCTTCAGGCAGCGAGCGCAGCTACCCGGAGAACGAAGTATTTGTTGTGTCTAGCCGGGAAGGCTACCCTACTGAACTTGTGAGTGATCATGGCCCTCAGCTTGTTTCTGCTGAGTTTGATGCACTTTTGACAGAACGGGGAGTGCGACATGCCTTCTTCGGTGTATCATCGCCAGAGTAATGGACATATCGAACGTTTCAACCGTGTGTTCAAGAACTTCGTGCAACTTGCAAGTCAGTGCCCAGGAGCAGGGCAATCAACTTCAGTTGCCACGGCAGCATAAAACAAAACATACCTAAAACAATCGAAGCCTGTTCAATCGCCGCTCGCTTTTCTGCTGCCCTCAACCTTGGTTCTTTATTATTTTTGGCACAATTTTGCCAATTAAACATTTATTTTCAGTTCACTGTTCGTCCTCTCGTCATCTTCATTTGTGACAATATAATCAATAGGTAGACAAGCATTCGTGTGGTGGCTCGTGTACAATCGCAGCAATGATGACAATAGCCAAACTTTGACAACGTGTGGAACTCGACGCGTGCCAACCCCAGCGTGTGGTGTATAATGAGGACGCCCCTCGGAAGAACATTAAAAATTTATAGCGTCTTTCATTGTCTGCGGGTGCGCACAGAGTGCGCACCGAATAGGTATCGCATCTCCCACGGAGTCGCACGCCACCCGGGCAGCCGCACTGATCGACTTTCATTCGCGGCGCTCATGACACGCGTGTGCACGGGTGGTGCACAAAGGCGCACCGAAAATTTCGACAGGTTTGCTTACAGTTCAATATGCAGGAGCCCATTCGGAAAAGGGTTACGGTCCTGATATATCGCTGCCAGGCCGTCTTCACGATAGAAAAACCTTGCGATGTGGGTTGTTCGTCCATCGCAGCGACATAGGTGTCACGAGGTCGGGGGGGGGGGCGAGGTCCGGTTTTCGACTGGTTTCGGCACCGCTTCAGCTCGATGCACTGCTATTTAGCAAAGAATCTTTGAGCGGAGAGTGTTTCACCTCTAAAAATGCTACACATGGCAGTGATTTCACGTGTCGTTATGGGAATAATACGCTTTTGTTGTCCGAAGTTGGATTGATTGAAAGTGCCAATGACTGCGAGCGGCCGAAACGACTGGCTAATGGTGAATTCCACTCGTAGATCCGGAGCGCTTTCCAAAATCCGCGAGGGAGGCGAAATTCCGCTCCGTGGGACCCGCTCCAAACCGACGAGGGGAAGATAAACTCGCATTTTTGGAGCGGCCTCCCCATCCCCCACACCCTCCCCACCGCTTCCCCTTCCGCCGTTCAAAATGGCCGCTGCTCGAACTTGACAGGCCCACCAACGCCTCAGCCGACTGATCTTTCCGACGCAGAAATAACACGCGACACAGGCCGGACGAAATTATACGTACCACGGCGCCCATGTCGCAAATAACGAAGACGTCCGCGTTCGGCACCGTCACATACCTTTCGGCCGACTCGAAGCGGCGGGGCACGGACAGCGATTGCCAGCGGTGGAGTTCAGATTTCGGGTACGACTTTAATAAACACAGTGGTAACAAACCATCACTTGCACGGTCGTTGCCTAATCTCTTCCTGCTTTATTGCACGGGAAAACGCCGGCGGAATGCAGTGTAGAAAGGTAAACAATCATTGGCTGCAGAATGAACAGGCCTAACCTTGCGTCTGCCTCCGGCTTGTCTGTCGTTCTTTTTCTCGTTCTTCCTCTCGCGATCACAGATGTCAGCGCTTACGATTTACCACGCTCCACAGTCCCGGCTTTGCATCCCTGATGTACGCGAGGTAGAAGCGTTCGAGCCGTCACAATCCCGCGTAAACAACCGACGCACCCGAACAGATCCAACTCGACGACCCGACCGTGGCCCCACCCCAGCGGCACCGGCCCGCCAACCCGCCAACCTCGCCGCGCCGCGCATGCGCACTGTCTAGGAAATGACGTAGAGCGCTCTGTACTTCCGGAGCTTCCGGAGAGATCTGTGAAATCCCGCAGAGCAAGTTCGGCGGGGTTTGGGGCGCTCCGTGGAGCGGGCGCTGCTAGAGATCTGCGAGCGGAAGATGACCAGCTCGAGCCAGATCTGCGAGCGGAATATGCGCGCTCCAAATGGAGCGCTTTTGGAGCGCTCGAGATCTGCGAGCGGAATTCACCATAAGATTCGGCATGTACAAATCGCGTGACAGCGATCCCCGCGCAACGTTCAATTAGCTTTCGAAAGGGAGCAACTGGCTTGGATCTTCCTTTTAGGTGCGAATGACGTGTCTTCAAATTGTTTTTGTATATACATTACAAGAACATATCGTGACATATCCACGCCAATGAAGCGTAGGCCAAAATCAACGCCAAAATCAACGCCAAGATGTTTATACGACACGGCGAAGACGTGTAACGTTTGTCAACAGAACATTACCGTCGCTCCATGTTATTACAGTCATCGTCAGTTCCCGTACGAAAATGTCAGATATGGCCCTGATATATTTTATATACGGCCAGATATGATAATATAAGTAGTCAGATAGGGAATATATGGGAGCAAATACGCCCAGATATCGCCATATAAGTGTGCAAATACTGCCAGATGCGGCCGTATAAGTGCGTAAATACGGCCATATTTCGCCATATACGCGTGCAAATATTGCCCCTGATAATGATATATGGGCCCGTTTCGGTCGTGCAAGCAATAAGTCATATGTACTCGCCAAGACAAGTTGATTGATCTATATTGCATGAGTCTCATATAATTGGTTAATTATTGTTAACATCGTTAAAGTGAAGTTATTCCAGGTATTTGGACCAATTAACCAATTGCGCATTTTGAAGATTGAAAGACAAATGAAATTTGGTTGTATGTTTGACGTGTGACATTATGACGAAGTGCATAAGATCGGAAAGCGAGTTAATCAAATAATGGATTTGAGATCGCAGCTCTTAGGCGCCCGTTTCCGAGTTAAGCGGTGTCGGCGTCGCCATCGAGTAACCGCCCCGCTAAATTTAGCGAGAAATTGAATTGGTACTTATGTCACTTGACGTCAATTTTCCCGCTAAATCTAGCAGTGAAACTAATTTTGTTCGTGTTTCCCCGCTAAATTGAGCGGGGAAACACGAACCGTTAGCTTACTGAAGATGCAAGACGCTACTTCGTCGTCCCGAATCCTTTTTCCTTCGAACGCCTGCGAAGCCGTTGCGCCCTACGCAGCATCTTTCAAAAACCGTTCGCGCAGCATCGTAACCATCCGCTTGCGAGCGTCTGCGATTCATCGTGTGTTGAAAGTCGGAAGATGTGCTGTCCGTGGTGTCTTTTATGTGCAACTCTTTCGTAAAAATATTTGAAATTTAAAAACGCGAACCTAACAGTGTACACATAATTTTAAATTTATTGGTAAAAAAATATATATACACATTTATTTATTTATTTATTTGTGGACATCGTGCGCAAAAAAAATAGTCGCGCTTATTTCTTCATTTTAAATTATGATGTGGGTTATACGGCGTAAAACATAGTATCGTCAAACTCGCATCGTTTTGGGTCACTTTCGAGCTAGACAGTCCTTTGGAAGTTCAAAAGTTGGACTTCATAGAGCTGTATGTTCACTCGGTATTGACAGCAGGGTAGACGCTATGCATGTTTTAGGCCAATCGTGTCTCCGGTTAGGGTCACGTGACTACAGTCTAGAAGCTGGTGATGAAGCAGAACACGGCACCTGCCTGGAGCCCAAGGCCACACATAGCATTCACTGCACTATCAGCCTTGGGTACAAGTGACAAATCCGCACGTTGATGCCCCATAAGATAAGCCTTTTGTTTGTGCACTTCCGTTTTGGCCTGTCCTTCTCTCCTTTTCTCTCTCTCCCTAAGCTGAAAGCGTGATAGAAGGTGCGTGGTCACGTGGTTTGACGGATGACCTTGCCAATATCGGAATGCGTTCGGCCGGATCCAGTTTCGTGTGGTTTGCGCCCTGCGTGGCTGCTGCGAATTTCTGCTTCTGCAAGCGATTTCTTCAAAGAAGCCCAAGAATATTTTGTGATGCGTTTATTGCTCGGTTCTACAAAGTGACAGCTTGTGCTACATCGTGTTGAATCTTCACGGACACCTTCCTTCTCGTTTTTGTGTTTGAGTGGTGATTCCGCCGTGGCCGTGTCGACATCTATCTTGGATTACCTTTCAAGTCCCGTCTCGTCAACGTAAGTGCGCTGCAACCTACTTCGCGACAATAGATCGTTTTCCTAAAGGTACTCTTCCAGATTACCTCTAGAATTAGGCCGTGTCTATCTCCTGGCAGCCGGGAGAATAATTGTGCAGAATGTTTCGGCATTGGTGCGATTGCGCTACAAGCAGAAAGTTACGATATGCCGCCGACAAAGTTTTGACGTGTCGCCAAAAAGAACAACAACAAAGAATCTTAATTGCGCGTTCTAAAATTTGACGAGCGGCTTTACGAGTCGCTTGTAGAAAGATTGTTACGATTTTGCGAAATACTGGTAAACAACGCTAGGTTACCGTCATAATCTAAACCCTGAGATAAGGATAAATCAAATAACGTACAACTCTCATTGACTCAGGGTTTATATTATGATGTTTCCTAACCGGCTTGCCTACATACCTTCGCTCCTTGCAAAGGTTACCGTCTCGCAGACGGCACAAACCGATCCCCCGACGGCGGCGTCTCGGCTGGCTTGCACACGGGGCCGCCGCCGCTCGATCGCCGTCTGGCCGGGCTCGCGGCGCGACAATCGCTCGAAGCGGGGAAACGGCGTTATGTAACGAAAGGCAAAGGGCATCTACACCACGAATGGGCAAAAGCCGATGCAAAGGCGTGCGCGAACGTAAACAACGGTAGAAAAGTGCAGTTGCTCGCCGCTATGAGATGCGTGCCGCAAACTCGGTAATCCGCGGGCGTATCCCTCTCCTGCCGCTCATACTTTCTCTAACTTGACGGACACTCTGTCTCGCGGTTCATGCCGACGAAACGATCGGACGATCGTCGGGATACCGGGTAATTGCTACAGCCGAGCGCGGCACAGTTTACCATTGCTCTCGCTGTGCAGGGTCGAAGAGTCAACCACCAGCATGGTGGATACCGGTGTTCGACGTCATGATGTGACGTACGTGCAATGCCTAAATACCGGGTGTTATTTTTTTTATTCTTGCAGATTTGTTTTAAAAGAAGCCGTGAAAACTACACTTATGCGGTTTGTGCGAGTGAGTTATACGCCCAGGGGGACATTGTAGTTTTCTAATCTTTGCGATAAGTCGGCTAATTAATTAAAATTCACTAATTTACTTTTAATTAGTGGAAATAGACATATGGTTTCAATTAGAAACTTGCTGAGCGTCGTCCAAAACCCATAAATCAGTAATTTTTAGAAAGACTTTGAGCGCGTGTGAAGCGCAGTAGTGCGCTGAAGTTACCACTCGTGGACCAGGTACAAGGCTGTGGCTAGATAAGAGACGGAAAAATTGCGCGGGCGCCTGACCGAAACCGCTAGCCTTGTACCTGCTCCACGAGTGGTAACTTTCTCACGCGCTGAAAGTCTTTCTGAAAATGACTGATTTAGAGATTTTGGACGACGTTCAGCAAGTTTCTAATTGGAACCATATGTCTATTTTCACTAATTTGAAAAATTAAGTAGTGAATTTCAAATCATTAGCCGACTTATTGCAAAGATTAGCCACCCACATAATGTCCCCCTGGGCGTATAACTCACTCGCACAAACCGCATAAGTGTAGCTTTCATGGCTTTTTTAAAAACAAATCTACAAGAATAAAAAAAAAACTGTATATCAAGGTTATCAGGGTCTTGATATATCCATATCAAGACCCTGATATGGATATATAAAAAATTGGGCAGATCTGGCTTGATAAGGCTTATATAAACTGATTTACTTGATATGGCCAGATCTGCCCAATTTTTTATATAACCGTATCTATTTTTTTTATATAAGTTCAGATATGCCATTTTCGTAGGGGAAGTGAGCCAATGAAACGGCTCGCCAAAAGTGCGTCGTCAGAGAGTGCGTGTCTTCGGAGGCTCGCTGTCACGATAACATCGGCGCTTGGGCTTTAGCCTTCAAGTCATCTTAGGGATAACGTAAGAGACACTGTGAATTTTTTGTTCATTCGGCGCAGCGAAACCGCTAGCAAGGCTGGTTGTCTGTATCGCGATACAAATATATCACGATAGTATTTTCGAGATAGTTTCGAGAATCTCTATTCTCGTTATTTTCGAGATACATTTGATAAACCGTATCTGTTCCTTATTATTGAAATACAGTTACACCGTGTCGCTTGCATCGCGATACTCAACCAGGCTTAGGTAACTCGTTGGATTTGCTCACGTAAATTAACTGCCATCTTTTTATTACAAACGGAAAACCTCATTTTGGATCGAAGGGTCCCAAATACTAAACCAAAACCCAACTATATCATAACCAATGAACTAAATATAAGCACAACCATTTGCATTGGGCACGAACTCCGCGGCCTTCCTTGTTATAATGGTTCGGGAAAAGAGGTATCTTGTATGTATCTCTATCCGTATTCCAGCGATGCTCTTTTAACGTTTTTGTGGAAAAGTGTTTTAGAGATATCCCTTTACATTAAAAGCACACGCATATCAATATCTGCATTTTGGCTTTACAATGCAAGTATCTCAGTCTTTTGTATTCTGGAATATTTTATAAGTATCTTTGCCCACCCCTGAGTCCCATATGTATAAATTATGGTCGTGATATCTGAGCAACCGGGAGTTAGCTTGGTTATTCTCGCCAACGAATCGAATGAGACATATGACCCCCGCAGCAGATTGACGTACTTAAGCTCCATACGTATATATGAAAAACACGCATATAATTCGCTCGGTTATATAAGGCACACCGACGGAAATTCCGGAGAAAAACAAAGTCCGACATATACTGCGGAAAACACGGATTATTTTATGACCAGAGTTCCGTGTTTTCGGTGTGCAGTATTTTTTTTTAGAATTCGGTTGTTTTTGTTGTTGTTGCTTTTTTTTTGGGGGGGAGGGGGCGGGATAGGGTTACTTTTTCTTCAGATTTGATGTTTTTGTTAAATTTTTGTATAACTTAATCAAATTACAAAAAAGGAACACCGAATCTGTGGGGAAAACTAAACCCTCACAAAAACACCCCGAATTCTAAAAAAAAAGGAAATAAAACACGACTCTATTTATGACATCATGTTCTAACTTTAAACCAAACGTATAAACAAAACAAAAGAGAGTATATATTTTGGGGGAGTTTGGTGCTCTTTAGGCTTGGACTCTCAAACACGGGTTTTGCACAAACCTCTTTAGCCTGGGAACCTAATATCGACGCCGACGGTTCCTATACCATTGCAAAAAGCAGCGTAGTCCTAAACACGTACTCTAAAAACAACATATTTTGTTCATAGTAAAAGAAAAATAACGAATATACACAGCAGGATATCTTCGACCTTCCATGCTAAATGTCTGTCCAAACATGCCCTTCGAGTTCCACCGTGATTGGTCAGCGAAACCCGAGAACAAACTCGCCATTAGAGGAGCAAAAAGACGAGGCTCCATTTCTCGGAAAAGCTAACAAACCGAATGAAGGTATCGACTTTCGCCTTTTCAACATCCTTAGTGAAAGATGTAAAACAGGACTGGTTCCTGATTTCAGTCAGAGACCGAGCCGACGCCAATAAATCTAAAAAAAAAAGCTTTATCGAACGGTCTTCCTACGTGGCTTTCCCTGCGTGTGTGTGTGCGCGGGCCTGTGTGTGTATGTGTGTTTGCGCGCCTACATGTTTGTCTTGTGTCTGCGTGCGTGTGTGCGCGTGTGTGTATGGCTGTACGTTTGCGTGTGCGTGCATATGTGCGAGCGCTTGTTTCTGTTTGTGTATTACGCGCTTGAGTGTGTGTGCGTGTGTGATTATGTATGTGCATGTGTGCGTGTGTGTGTCAGTGCGCAGGAACCCAAAACGTGCTCGGCATAGCACACCGTCCGCCAGCATGGCGTTCTGTGTTGCGAAGCAGAATTTTCGAATATATCATTCGTAGCGCTCTGCTCCTCAGTATGCCGCCTTCGTTGCCCAATCTCAAATGCGCGAAAAGTCGAGAAAGATCAACTTTCGAAACGCAACTGTTGTTCTTTTTTTCTTTTGTTCTGCTGCCGTGTACAGCCGGTATAATATTCCAAATGGCTAGACAACAGCGTGTGCTGTACAAGTCTACGACCACTTTTATAGTTGCGTTACTATCAAATGCACTCTGAATAAAGTTGGACGTGATGCTATCCAGCCGAAAAGCAAATTATTCCGTTAAAGCAAACCAGAACACTAAATAAATCTAGGAGATTCAGACTGGTTTCTTCACTGAATCTTCCAAGAGTTGGTGGGCTAGAAGGGGGGTTCGCTCACTTGCCCGAAAACCGAGCGTGGTCCTGAGATTCAGCCACCAGGGTGGAGTATCATTTGTACACACTAATAAAACAATTTACACCCTTACCATGATAACGTTAAAAGAATTTGCAACACGTATATTTATATTGTTTATTTTGGCGCAAGTAAGACAAAACGCGTCCTCTTTCCCCGAAACACTGTCTACGTATTCCCAAAGGAAACAAAAAAACGAATTTGTTTTCCGATCTGCAGTTGCGTGTGGCGGGCATCGGAAACTGGGTGTCACGTCGTTGGGAGTGTACATTTCCGCGGCGTCATCTATTGGAGGTCGCCGACAATGTAACACTGCAGTCCCGTTATCTAGGGGTGCTGTTGATCAAGTACGAACGAAGGTGTGCTGATACAACATCTTACAAACATAGTCCTGACTGCTTCTGTTAAAACCCTTTCCTTCAGTTCTTCGCTTCGCTCAATACCATAGAGCTCCCCACACCGGTGAACAATTATCGCATTCTTACGTGGATTTTGCAATTATTTCAGATTTCGGAGCGTCACATCACCTTCCGGCCTTTTAATAATTCTTTATAGTCACTCACACCTTAAAGGGCGTGGTGAGTCCTGTGCATCTTATTATCTCTCCGTAGCCAATCAGATTGAGGCATTGGCCGATTATATTTACGAAGAACCAATCACGAACCAGGAAGCGGGAAGATATTAAGCGAGACCCTGCATTTCTCAAGCTGTCGCGGTGACTAAAGCTGTTCAATCTTCTCGCATAACATTTTACACGCGCTTCCTTCCTTCCGGCACCGTGAACACAGGAAACTGAAGTCTTCCTCGGCACACCTCTGCGTGTATGCAGTTGTGTAGCCGAGCAAGGTTTATATGCCAACTGTTCGTTCGAAAATATTAAAGAGGCGAATTATAAATACGTCGGGGAAAGAAAAAAAAAGCTAAGAACTTGTTTTTGTTAAGCCCCCGGGGAGCAGTATTTGCTAAATGCGCACAACAATTTTGTACGTATAGTCTGCGAAATTCGCCAACTTTAGCGGGCGAGACTTCCTCTGGAATCGATCTGAGCACTCTTGTCTGCTGTTGATCGCCTTTTTCTTGCGATCTTTCAAGCAGAGCTGGCCATGTATTGAATCTCACCTTAAAAAAAAAACAAAAATACATATATTTAGTTATTATAGATAGTAAGAACAAGCAAAGCGAATGCATTTTGCCTCGTTTAAATTATGGCGGTACATTTACATCGCTGGGAATCTTATTTTCTTTTCAAACTGGCGTGAGAGTTGAGCAATGCCGAGTCTGCATGCAGCCCTGCGCACGTCAAGTCGTTTCTATTCCCGGGCTAACCGCGTTCTCCACTTTGTACCGCTTCGATGGCGTGTTCAAGGAAATTTTTGTTTTTTGGTACCGGGCTTTAAATAATTATTTGTTTTTAGCATGTTTCTTGTTCCTTCAAATTTTTAATTCCTGGGGAGGAACCGCGAATATCTTATTTTACATCTCCTTCATACTCGCATTCCGTCGGAACTTATTCCCAGACCAACTAATCACTTGGCTCTTCGCACTGCCTGCTGTAACGCTCCCAAGGTTCAACTAAAAAAAAACGCACACATAAACGGAGAGCATTATTTCTCTCTTCCACTTTTTTCTCACCCTCTTTATCTCCTTCTCTCACTTTGTCATTCTCTCTCAACCTTTCTTTCTCTCAATAGGCTCTCTTCCTTTCTGACACTCTTTTTGTCCCCCTCTCTCTTAGTTCTTCTCTATCTACTGACTATCTCACGCTCTCTCTCGCTCATTCTTTCTTTCTCTATCTCACTACTCTGTCACTCCCACTTCCTCTTTCTCTTTCTGCCACTTTCTCAGTCCTTCTCTTTCTACACTCTCACGCTCTTCCTCACTGTCAGTCTTTCCCTCTCTCTCAATCTCTTCCCAGTTTGTTCCCAGTTCCCCGCGCCCACCCGGTTTGGGAAACACGATTATTCGCCCGCACGCAGAGCCCGCCGACCGACCACCTTTGTGGCTTTCGTGCGGTCGTGATTAAATTCTGGCGTGCGCGCGAAATGCGTATGCGTTCTCGCGCGCGCCCGTTGTGTGCATGCATGCGGTCGAGGGGGCTCCGATCTGTTTTTTTGGCTTCTTTCTTACCTGAACCGAAGATAGAGCAAGGAGACGCTTAGAGAACACGCCGTGCCCCTCTCACGAGCTGCAGAGGCAGAATACGGTTAGCTTTAGTAAAAATGAACGCATTATTGGGTAACTAAATTTTGACTTTTATAAAAAGACCGGTTCAAAGCGTACCTGAAATATATTTCTGGTTTACTAATCATATATTTAGCATATACCCTCGGTGTGCACACCTTTAGTTGCCTGGTCGGGCCGATCCTTGGACAGCTCCGCTAAGTGTATACGAAGAGTATATATACCCCGCTGACAACATGAGCTGGTCGAAACACCCACCTTACAAAAATGATCAATGAATTTCTATTGAGTTGCTACGGTATTCCTAAGAATGCATTAGAAACTCAATAGAAATTCATTGATGAATTTTGTAAGGGCCGGTCCTGGCTTTTTCTGCGTCTGCGGTTCCCACAAACTCTATTTATCCCTCAAGTTTTTCGAACAGTCCCAAGTACGGGACCTCAAGTTCGTATTTTGTTGCTAGTTCGGGCTGGAGCTTTCTCAAAACTGACAGATAAACACCAAATAAGCAAGAAGGACACTGTCACCTCATGCTGTTCGGGACGAAACGTAAAAAGTATATTAAAGAGTTATTAATGGTATACTGCAGTTATTGTAAGTATAATGCCAAGCATACCTCAAGGGCAATTTCTTGTTTCACTGAAGTGCACATTTAGTATATGTTTTTCGAGTAATGTTTGATACTAGACCTTTCGAGAGCTTCAGAATTACTTGTAACAATTACGATTTTTTCAACCCCCCACCCCCTCCGTTTCAGAGTTTACGACTACTTGGTTACGAAATCGTCACCGAGTTTTTCGAAAGGAGATTAGGCTCTTCGTCTGGTCAGTTTAAACGGTCGTTTGTTTGCTTGTCTGACTTGTCGGCAAAAGACTTTCAGCACAAAGGTTGATGGTCAGCGTAGCATTTGTGTCATTATTCACCGTTCGAACTGTTTTACACTCCCCTAAAAAAAAGAATAAATTAATCTCAATGCACTTTTGCACCAAGCAATCGTGGGCCATGCCCTGCCCTACCCTGCCTGCATAAGCCATGCCCTGCGCTTCTTAAGTCTTCAGGACCATAGCTAATTGCACCGGGGTATTCGATTCTAAGCAGTACACGTGCACCCTTGCTTTTTGTAAAACGACACACCATTCGAATCTTCAGTGGACTGGAGCAATCGAAACCTGATAATGATGAGCCGTGACGGATG
The DNA here is from genome assembly GCA_037355805.1 of Ixodes ricinus. Taxonomy (NCBI): domain Eukaryota; kingdom Metazoa; phylum Arthropoda; class Arachnida; order Ixodida; family Ixodidae; genus Ixodes; species Ixodes ricinus. The sequence goes on along the minus strand of JAZHYW010027144.1, from coordinate 190,377 downwards.
CCGTTAGAGGGTGTCATGTGGTCCAACTTGAGCAGTCTTGTACACGTTACTCGAGGAATGTAGACCTAGACCCTATTTGAAATTTCGAAATGATGCATAGATTATATGCGGCCGCCATTAGTTGGTCATGCACAGTGAGCACGCATTGGACACGAGCGCTTGATCAGCATTCGGAGCGTACTTGGATGGAAACGCATTGCCCATGAGTGCTGTGTCAGCTGCTCGGAGTGAACTTGGAACCAATCACATGCTTCATGCCGGAAGTGATGTGACCAACTAATGGCGGCTGTGCATAATATATACATCATTTCACAATTCGGAAAGGGCTTATTACATTTCGTTTAAAAGTATTCCGTTAGATTACTTAATTACTTGATTAGAAAATTATTTGGCCATTACTTAATAAGGTAACCATTACTTTCCCATTACTTCAGATTTCAAGAACTACAGATTTTCCGCCGGTTTTTTAAACCGGCAGAAAATGGTTCCATCTTAACTGACAGATCTTCTGTCCGTTCAAACAGACAAAAACCCGACTTGGTTCGAGGATTTATTTGTTAGAAACTTGTAGAACGGACGCTATTAAAATGGACGCTAGTAAAAAGGCAAGGTAAAGGTAAAGTTAGTAACGAGTAAACGTAATACTAGCACTTTGAAAAATAATCCAATAACTCTTGTTATTAGTTCCTAATATATAAATATTCAAATGATTACAAGATTACTCCAGAAAGTAATTGATTCTAAGTAATTTGTTTACATGTAATGAGTACAAGGCTGAACTTTAGCGACAAAAATTAACGGGGTGAATGCCTTTTGCGTGGAACATGTGGCCTTTTTGTTTCCCACCGTCTTGCTCATTCGAGGTAAGGGACCACGCCCCAAGAAAATGCGACGTCAGCCGCACAGCAAAGACAGAACCCTGAGATGTACCGCCGCGCTAAAGCCAACTGCGAATCGAACCCAAAGCCGCGAATCTGCTCCGCCAATCGTAAGTCTCGAATTATCTGCGTGTACACGACGTTTGCGCCAGGTTAACCAATGGACTTCCAGGGATTGGCCGTGTCGCTCCCGTCATGACTAGGAAGGGCCAATCGGATGATCCGAATGAGTAACGTCTCGATTTGTGATTGTGTGCTGTACGAGCGTAACTTCGGCAGCGGTCCATCTCGATGTAAGACGGGCGGGTATATAGGCTTATCGATCGGCTGCTATTCGGAATTGCTTCCTTGTGCCCCCGCACTCGCGGGCGAGACAAGCGCTTTTGTGCTTTTTACGACCCGCGAGAACCGGCGGCGGCCGCAGGAGCGCGCTACTTTAATCTGCACGGGTCCTGCATTAGCGCCCGAGCCTGTTTACGTCGCCTAAGATTCAAACTCGTACGCGTTCGTCGGTTTCGGGCGCACGGAGAAAGGCTGCGGTTGGGGTGACCAAACTCTGCTTTAGGTGGAGCTTGTGGTCTCAATAAATATTCCGTGAAATAATGTCAATCGATTTTTTTTACCCGTGCTGTAAGAAGTAGCCATGCAAAGAGTTGAATACCCCATTCATTTAGTGTCCCGTCCGAATTGCCGCGGAGAACTAGAATATTAATTGCCGTGACGTAGGAGTCGATACAAAAGAAGGGCATTAAATATGACGGGAGATCCGGGGTAACACTGCTCATAAATCATACAAACGACAGTCTGCAAACACGTAGTCATCGTTCAACGTATCCCGGGGTTCGAATGCCGCGTGCAAAGTTTCTTCTTGAACTCATTGTCATGCGGCATTCGAAGCACGGATCTCGCGAGGACTCGCGTTCGAATCTGTGTGCAGACATGTCTTTTGAATAATGTATCAGCTGTGAGACCACGGCTAAAGGGATGCTGAGCAAGAGGTGTACTATTACCAATCGAGACACAAACCAAACACTATATTAATAAACAAAAACATTCCGCGATTGTTATTTGCCAAGCTTCATACGTGTACACAGTGATTAGCTTTCTGAATGTTCTTAGAACGAGCAAACACTCACATATTTTTATAGCGAATATCTGCCAGAGAGGCATGCTCAAATCAACTACTTTCTTAAGGCGCGGTCCACGACCATAATACCGGTGGCAGCTGTGCTAACGCTTCTGTTTGCGGTGCAATTGTCGCGTCTCTGCGCGTGCCACGTATTTCATTCTTTTTGCAAATAAATTGCTAATTCATCATCACTCTTTTAGTGCAGATTGTGATATGCATTTTTAAAACTTACCGCAAAATAATAAAACAAAAGTGTAAGTTTTGATATTTTCAAAGACATACCTCTATGTATTCCAAGTTTCTAGACTTGCAATGCATCCAAGACGCGTTCTTATTTTTTCATCGAATAGATAGAGGACTCGTCTGGTTCTGTGTATACGTGATTTTTCTTGATTAGTAAACTCACATTTTTTAATATTTATTTAAAAATATTTCTGCGCTTTTGAAGTGTCGTAACCAAGTTTCTCATCATAACGCAGCAGCGACATTTAAGGGCATGCTCCTGGTAAACATAGGAACTCAGCATAAATAAAATATTAGAAGTGCAACGCCAGCAGTGTTTTTTGTAAACACCACTTGAATGAGATGAAATTTCAAAGAATTCTCTTCACGCGTTCTTGGTTTTCCCAGATAGCGTTCTGAAATCTGATATTTTTTTTATTGTACGATAGAGGAACTGGTCTGGTTTACTGTAAGGCTGATTTGGTTGTATTCATATTTAGATTTGTTTAAAATAATTTTAAATCATGAGACTATTTTGAAGCTCGGATCTGTATACAAGAAACTGGTTTCAGGGAAGAGGACAGCTATTTAAACGATTTTTTAATTAGAGCTTTTCTCGTTCTAATTAAAATCACTTTTTATGATTGTAATTTTTTAAAGCATACTAATTGTCCTAAATATAAAAAAGGACTCACGTTGTAGCGGACGACGCGCACTTGCGCCATCTTTTGAAAGGTGGCTGAAATTCGAGGTTGAGAAGTTCCTGTAAAAGTGGCGCTGATTCTGTCCCTGACGCCGAGGATTCTTGTCTCAAATATTTCCCTCGCGCTTCTTCCTCGTTTTTGCAGTGAGTCACGGTTAGTCTTGCGAGAGAGAAAAAAGGTAAGACGTGAAGTGCGCGAAGTAACTGGGTATCGGTTGTCTCCGTTTAACATCGCAGTGCTGACGACGAGAAGACTGAGTATCTGCTATTGTTTCTGTACCTGCGGGAGGAATCTGGCTTTGGAAATAAACACAGTTCGCGGAAAGCTCGTGTTACGCTTTCATTTGCTGCTCCTCTCGTCCCGTACAAGAAACGTATCGTCCTTGTTAGACCTTATTGAGCTCGACTTGCTCGATTCGGTGCCGCCATAATGAGATGCAGGCGACGGAGGAACTTTGCTCCCCTGCTTCAGGGATGAAAGTTTCTCCCTTTCTAAAGGAACATAGGTTACAAGACCGTTCCTCCTCTTAGGGAGTACTATCGATACCATTTTTTCTAAGAGTGTAGTCTCTAACGCGCAACACGCAGCAGTGAAGACACGTCCGCAAGCTAGCCGCTGCGAGGCTCGTCCACATTAAGACGGCGGGGATTAAACCTGAGATCCCCCCCACATCAGCTAGGAAGGAGTCGAATTCGTCAATCTATGGTTTATAAGTTATAACCACAGACAGCTCTAGAAACCCCGGGCGCGACCAGTCCCTTGCTGCACATGAGGATGAGACTGCGCTCTGGGCCGACGAGAACGCCGGACAACCCATCGCAAGGCGAGAATGGTGCGCATAAAAGGTCAGAAAAAGCATGGAGCTGTGCCCTACCTTTTGTGGCATTTTCTTAGCGAATTCATAGCATCATATTATCGCTTTACTGCCAATCAGACTGCAGGACGTCCGAAAAAACGAATCGCGACACGGGAAGACGAAAGGCATTAGGCCAAACCCCGCGTTTCTAAAGCTGTCGGTGATCCCCATTGCCCGATCTCGGCTCACTTCCTCGCCTCTTTGTAACCAACTTTTGTATCATCACCCCGCCCCCCCCCCCCCCCCAAAAAAAAAAAAATAAAAATCTTGATTACGTTGTGACAGGATGTCTTCAAACTTCCTCGGCCCGACCGCTCTTTCCGCCGATAAGAGAGCCGCCACCGCGATGTGACGCAACTTGACCAGTTCGTGGTTCTCCTCTCCTCCTCCTTTACCTTGATCCCCCGAAATGGACCAGACGACGGCGAACGGAAACGCGTTTCGTCAAACTTCCGGCTGACAACACTTCATGCCTCCCCCAGCGAACCCCAGGTTATCTCGACACCGCCCGCCGGTGTACGCCTCAACGCCTAGCCGCATGATGCAATGCACGCGCATACTCCGTTTGACCTTCGGATGGACCACAGAGCACGATACGATCCATCTAAACCAATCGAATGACGAGTGCGTGTCACGTGACCTTCGGAAGGGGCGCGCAGCGACGGGCGGACCGCGTAGTCACGCCGTGGAAGTTTTACAGCGCCGAATCGGCTGGGATGGCTCCAGGCTTGTACGGTACTCACTACAAGTAATCAAATTACCTTTAATCGATTATTTTTCGGAGTAATTATGTCGCAATTTGGATACACTTATTAACAAGTAATCGCAACAGTCATCTTATTACTTTTGGAAAACTGTTACTATTTCCCTTCCTCTCCGAAGGGCGGTACAAGTTTCATGTCAAGCAATCCTCCAACAAATCCACTAAATTCGGTTTACCAAATTCGGTGGACTCGAAAAGATAAGTACTTCATAATTCGGTGATTCTAGCCCAACCTTCGAAAGTACTAAAGACCCATCGTCCAACCGGCCGAAAAATATGTCGCTCTCAAAAATCCGAAGTAACCGGGAGAAGTAACTTTTTTTGTTGTTATTTGTTTTTTCTTGGAATGACCGAGTTCTTTTTTCTCGAGTAAACGAGTAACCTAATCGATGACTTTTTCGGGTAACGCGTAAAAGACTGGATGGCTCCGTAGGATTCGTTCCGTTCCATCGCAAGGTCCAGCGGATTATAGTCGAGATGCCGGCAGGCCCCCTCGCGATAGGCGCACGCCGCTGTCGCCGCACAGGCAAATTCATCGACGCGGAAGTTAGATAGCGAGCCTCCCTGCCACCGCGCACCCTGTTATCGAATATTCGAACCCGTCCCGTTTTAAAACCCACCTCCCCCACTCTCCTCCTCCTTCCTCCACTGCAATTAGTTATACCCCCTCTCCCGCGACAAAACCGCGCACTCTCTCATCCCCGTTGTTCCTGCATCTGCCGCGCTCCGTTAGTCCCTAGGCCGACGGTGCGCTGGAAACTATACGCGCTTGCCGGTGCAATCAGCCGCCTCCCCTTCATCGCCTGACCTCGCTCTCTTCGGTGGGAGCGTAAGCGTGTACACATTACTCGAAAAGAGGTAATCGATGAAAAGTACGAGTACCATTGGTTATAAAGTGTTCAATTAGATTACTCGATTATTTGAGAAGAAAAGTAATTGCGCGTTACTCGCAAAAACGAACCGTTACTTTTCCGATTACTTCAGATTTTTAAAGCGACAGATTTTTCTGCCGGTTTAAGAACGGGTCTTGCGTACTCTTTATTATTGGATAAGGATTACCGCACTATAAACTGCTCTTTTTAATCCACTCACATCGGTTAACTATGTTCCGATCGGAGGCTTTGTTCGAGGATTCATTGCTAGGAAATATGCGCAAACAAAGGGCGCCATTAGAAATGCGGGGGAGGGGGGATAGAATAGTAACGGTAGCAAGTAGTCTTACTACATTCAAAAGTAATAAGGTAACTCTTGCGATCAGTTTACTAACACGTGTATTCAAACGATTACGAAATTACCCCCAAAAGTAATCGACTAGGAGTAATGAGCACCGCGCAAGTGTGGCCGGGTATGGAGCGGGAGAATGATCACGTGACGAAAGACGTAGCGACCTACCGACGCGCGATTGGCTGCACCGAGCGCTTAGCTTTCACCGCACTGTCAGCTTAGGGTTGAACAAAGTGTAGCGCGTGTTCTTGCATGTTAGCAACGGCTCTGCATGCGACAGAGTGCTGTAGAATGCGAGGACGTACTGATTGTATGAGGGGAAGGGGGAAAAGGGGTAGGGGCGGGGCTTACAACACTGACTAGGGTTTTATCGGTTTAGACAACATTACACGAGGGGAGCGGGGGATAAGTTCGACGCAATTAGAGACGCAGATGCGACAAGCGTGTTAATTGGCGTACTCTGCCTCGCTTCAACTTACTATGGAACGCGACCGACGTTACAAAAAATCCCAGCCAATCCGGCGCTGTGATCGTGTGACGTCACAACCGTCACGAGCGACACTGCGCTTCTCCCGGACGTCACGTGACACTCACGCGGACTTCGGATTGGCTGCGGTGGCTCTTAGCGTCCACTTGGGTTCGTCGAAATGGGATGAGGGTGTGTGGGGAATGCGCGGCCTTCGAAAGCGAGAGGGTGGAGACACACCCTCCCTACACGGCCCGAATTAGCGGTGACCATCTGGACAATGAGGCGTAGATGGGGAAGATTTGGGGAAAAAGGGGATGGCGTGGGGAAGGGAAGAAGGGTTTGGGGCACGCACGTCCTCGGCTAAGTTGTCCGCCATTACTGGTCTTCGGGGAAGCAATTGAGCGTTTTCCTTCGCCTCGTCGCGGCTGCGATACTGCGGGGACAGTTTCGACTCGGACTTTTACGACGCGTTTTTTTATTTCTTCTTTTTTTTTCGATCGGAAAGTTTTGGCCCGTTTCGCCTCGTATACTGCGGTGTGTTCTCCGAAACGACTTCGAGCGCGATTGCTGGTATTGTATTTTATTATTATTATCATTATCATTATTCTTATGGGGCGTATACCGTGTCGCCCTTCAGGGACAGCTTAATTCACTAGCCGAGGTTCTTTTGGCAGGCTCGATCATTTCCAAACACACGTCGTGATCGTACGTATAAGCCAAAATTATCACCGCAGCTCTTTTCCGCTTTTCTTTTAGACCATAATATACCTTTTTTTACTAGTACGCGGCATCTAGTGGCCCCTCAGCCATTTAGCCTAGTCCAGCAGTGTATGTACAGGCACTCTAAGCAGTATAGGCCACGAACGGCTGCGTCACGGTTCGGCGTGAACTCGGCTCGTACCGCATCGAGAACGATGTGCTGCGTCATCGTTCGGCAAGAGCTCGGATCCAATCGCGTGTTGCGTGCCCAAGAAATGGCGGCTGGCAGTTTCGCCTGTTGGAGTTTTCAATAGGATGTGTTGACAATATACTCGGATGTTTTCAATGCTCCATATGAAAATGCGTGCAAACAAATAAAAATAGAAAGCACTCCTTTCAAAAGGTTTCTTCCGAAACTTAAGTGATAAGGTCCCGAAGATCTCTCTCGTGGGAGTTTGATTGGAAGTGACTGGTCAACTTTGCATACTGGCGTTGACAATACGTCTGCACTCATTTTAGAGCTTACGCAATTCAAAAAGCCGTGCAAAGTACGGGTTATATCGGCACAATTTGCCCGCTACAAAACGGTTCTTCTCATCGACTGCATCGCTATATTGTTTTTTGTTTATGTCCCTGAAGCTTTGTGCTCTGACATCGCACTCTGAAGGAATCTGATGTCGAGGGTCTAGTCCATTAGTTGTGGACGCATGGTCGGGACTCTGATATTCAGCGAAAGATTGTGACTGCGCATGCTCAGGACTTTTTCGACAGCCCAATATACCAGGATTGCTGCGCGCAAAAGGCGATCATTGGAATGGTTCCTAAACTGTTTGTCTTTCTTCGGAAAGGTGCCGCTGGGTGGTACAGGCCGCGTCAATTTTTGCCCCATCGGATGTTAACCCTGACCATCATCAGTATTCGACGCAAGGAATGTCTGGTTCGTTCCCCATTTCCGCACTAATTATGCGCTTCAATCCTCGTTAATGAACTGCCCACCTCGCTCAACGACTTTCTCTTGGAACTCATTGATATTCACTGCTTAACTAAAAAACGGTGTGCGCTCATTTCGTATAGGTGCATAGCGTTGTTACTCTATTATAATATTATCGTATGATGTTCTTTAGGAGCAGCGACACCGGACCTATACACGGGCTCGTCTCTGTTACGTCACGGCGCGGTGGTGGCGCGTCGAGCGCACTTCCGGTCTGGGGCTGTGGGCGGAAGTCACCATGCGGAGACGTGCATTCCTGCGTTGTTTTTGAAAGAAACCAGACAAAAACCTGCCTTCTCGTCAAAACGCCGCGACTGGGGCTGTACGTAAAGTGTCGAGAAAGGTTTGAAGGTCAGTTTCATGTGCTCGGTTCGTCCGAGAACGTGGATATGTGCCGTGAAAAGGGAAAACCAGACGCCGTCGGACCACGATTGCTTGGGCGGGAAGCAGATTGGATTGAATTCACGGATGCTTGTGGTCATCAGATTTATTTGTTTTGTTCCAACATGAACGCGGGAAAACCGCCAAGTTGTACGGACCACCTGCGGACTACGTTCAGTGCGTCTTCAAGCTCAAACGGCCGCCTGATCGTTCGAACTGTCGTCTGCTCTTTCAAACGTTTCTGCTTGTCGTCTGCTCTTTCAGGCGACACCGGCCCGTAGACCAAACGTTGGCCCGGTTATTGCGATAAGTAGTGCAGGCCTCTGAAGGCTTTGAAGTTTGAAGGTTGCTTGTAGTGAGCAGGCTAGGTGGAAACCGTAGATACAGAAGATGTTGATTATTGTTACCAGTGGCCATCACCGACTTGTTATGCCTGATTCACTTGGTTCGATTCTGCTTGCGATTTTCAGTATCGACGTCCGACCATCTCAGCTACGGTTCACGCTATTTGCAGCCCGAGCGACGTGGTGACTGAAAATTGCGAGCGGAATCTCACCATGTGAATCAGGCTTTAGCGTCCATTCGGCGGCGTCCACGCGGAATGAATCGTCTCGCATGTACATTATTCACGCGTAGTTTTGCGGTGTAACGAGCCTCCGGTAATTTCGCTGAGGCCGCTCAAGTAGTCAGACATTGCCAGGAGGACGTAGAATCACCAATTCGCAACGCGAACAAAGAGCACGGGGACTCACACCGAGCGCCGACAACATCGCATTTCAATGGTGTGTTTATGGGCGACGGCGAGCTTCTTGCCCACACCCCTATCGCGCATGCGCGGCGTCGGTGGCGTCCGCTAGGGGCGCTCCCGGTTTGTTTGTAAACATGAGTTGGTGTATGATCCAGCTTCCTATCGGAAACGTTTTTGTGCGGTGCCCTCGGCACATGGCTACTGCTGTGAGGTTCAAGTAACAAATTTTGAAGGTTGGTTCTCCCATTTGCGACTTGGGTTGCTCGAGTGCATTGGGTTCGATTTTCACTGTTACAGAGCCTGGGCTACAGAGTGCTTGCAACAGCTCGATCCGGGTCACGTGATTTATGGGCCGTATTTGCAATATGATATGCGAGGTAATCGTCTGCGAATGTCTCCGTCTTTTCCTCCTGCATTCCTCCTCGCCACGCGACGGCTTTTTCGCGCAAGCGCATACAGACGATCGTCGCAGGAGGTGTCCGTCATTAAATTGCAAATGCGCTTCCCGTGGTTTTGAGATGGACCCTCTCTTCAGATCTATGATTTTTAGTAACCGCTCAGTAACCTGGCGCCATCTGAGACGGCGGGACCCTTCTGGCTTGTGCATATTTTAAGATTTGGAGTACGTACGAGATCAAATATAGCACTATGTATAAACAATAGTCACTTATGATAAGCTACAACATTGTAAATTATTGCGAGCTTACGGTAAACAAATAATGCGTAAAAATTAGAAATAAAATAGCCGCAAGTTGGAAGTAATTCACGGCTATCTGTGAAACGGTCTTCAGAGATGGTGTCTTGAACCGGGCTTTAGAGGCCAAAACCAACTTTTAAAGGCGTTTTTTTTTGTTGTTGAGCTATTCAGTCTTAAATACATCTTCGGAATACACAGGATTTACTCTTCCCGGATTGCTATTTCATTTCTCTGAATTCAAAATATAAATTCATACATCTTCACGTAAACGTTATGCGAAAAGCAACATTGTTAACATTTTTCCGCGATCTCAGTGATGTGACGTCGCACTTTGCGCAGGCTGGAAGTCGAACTGGCTTATAAAAACGCAATATTTTGCGGAATATTTTTTTAGAGCTCAGCTCTTAGGCGTTCGTCTACGGGTTGCGCGGCGTCGGTGCTGCCGCGCTAAATTTAGCGGGAAAATTGACGTTACACGACCTCAACACCAATTCAGTTTCCCCATAAATTTAGCGGGAAAATGAGCGTCCGCGACTTCACGATATCACATATGAACAAATTTCCCGAAGTTTCTGTGCTAGATTTAGCGGAAAATCGACGCCACGAAACCTTAACAACATTCAATTCCCCGCTAAATTTAGCGGGAAAGGCAATCACATGACTTGGTGTCACATCACATATGAACAAACTCACTTTGTCCACTAGATTTAGCAGGAAAATTTGCGTCCGGTGACGTCAACGTCAATTTATTTGCGGCTAAATTTAGCGGGAAAATTCTGATCACATGACCTCAACGCCAATTTCGGTTTTCCCCGCTAAATTTAGCGGGAAAATAACGTCACATAATTTGGTGTGACGTCAACTATAGTTTCGACTCAGTTTCTCCCCTAGATTGAACGGGAAAATTGACGTCACGTTATCTCAACCGCAATTCAATTCACCGCTAAATTTTTTGGGGAATCAATTGCTGTCGAGGCCATGTGTCGTCAATTTTCCAGCCAAATTGAGGCGGTGTAAAACTGAGGGATGAGCGGAGGGTATGGGAGAGAGAGGGTACGGAGGAGAGAGAAGGAAGGAGGGGTACGGAGGAGAAGGAGGAGGAGGTACGGAGAGGCACCAGCATGGGCTAGTGGGTGATCTCGCAGTTCCGAGGGTGAAAGTGCTAAAACAACGGACACGCGAAAGAGACGAACCACACAGAGCGCTCAGAGATGCCTCGTCTCTTTCACCTGTCCGTATTTTGCAGCGCGAGCTACACTGGCCGAGGTGGAGGAGTGTCGCGTGGCTCGCACCAACGGAGCCGCTGCTGTGCTGCGCAAGCGCGAGGAGCAGTGACGTCACACGGCGCACAGGTGGCGCGCCGGAGACGCCGGCGCCGCGCTCTTCGCCGCCGCCGCGCCGCCTCGCCGGTCTGCGCATGCGCGAGGAGCAGTGACGTCACACGGCGCACAGCTGGTGCGCCGGAGCCGGCGCCGCCGCGCGCTCGCCGCCACCGCTCGTGCCTCGCCGGTCTGCACATTCCAGAGGAGTGACGTCATAGCCGCGACAGACGCACTGGCGCCGCCTGCGTGCCCAGCTGTCCGCCTCCGTTGCGCAGTAGCCAAGACTGACGCTGCACCGGAGCCGCTTGATAGCGCCTCTCATTTTGTGCGCATAAGCTCACGCTACGTATATCCTGGCATAGCCGAGCTAAGCCACCGCAATTTTTTTTGCGCTTTTACCCTCGGAAGGTACGGAGGAGGGGGGAAGAAAGGAGATGGAGGGGAGGAGGAAGATGGGAAGGGGATGCGGAGTAGGAAGAAAGGAAGAGGAGGAGTAGGGCAGGGGAGGTGGAGAGAAAGAGGAAGAGGAGGAGACAGAGGAAGAGGAGAAGGATAGGAAGAGGATGAGGAGGGGAAGAGGAGCAGGAGTGGAGGAGGACGAAATAGGGGAGGACGAGGAGCAGACGAGAAGGAGAGGGTACAGAGGAGGAGGGGGCATACCCTCCCCGTCCTCCTCACAAAGTTGGGCTCTAATTTCGCGTTGCAGAGATTTGCAAAAGTCTTTAATATTTTATGCTGGTTATTGCTTTTTTAGCATCATTTCACACCATCAACCTACGTGTACTCCATCTTGAGCGAGCTGTACTGCCGCCCTATTGTACAACATTTGACCTCACGCTTTTAGTGTTGCCAGAAGTGCTTCTCAGCCTCTCAGACCGAATTTGGAATTTTTATAACTCCCCTCAAAATAAAGAAAACAACAAAAAAACATGACAGTGGAAGGTAATTTGGGTTAGTACTTCGGATGTGTCTATTAACGTTTTGCCCCAGTTTTGAGTCAAAGCGGTGACTATCAAATCTTTGAATCCATGAGATTTATAAGGCCAACTCAACTAAGTCACGCACTGCCGTGTCGCTCCTGTCGGCATTGCGCATGCGCAGGGAAATGCTTTGCCTCACGCGAGATCTGGTTCCTTTGCATAATGTTTATATATGTATACATATAAATAGGAATATATAAAAATGTTCAAAAATATGAACCTGAATGGACTGTACTTGATCGAATGAATCAGGTTTGACGAAGTTTTACACTATCTACGATATATTTACAAAGCTTGGTTATATGTATTCAAGCTTTGTAAATATATCGTAGACAGTGGAAAACTTCGTAAACCCTGATTCATTTTTCGATCAAGATGGCGCCCCTAGCTCTGGTGGTAAGAAGATAATAGCAGCGATTTTAGTTTTAGTGTGCTGTGTGTGTGTGGGGGGGGGGGAAGGGATGAAAGTGAACTTGTCTTCAGAGCTGGGGCGCCATCTACCGGCCAGGTGAGGCGTGAGGACAAGATCGCGAGAAAGGGCGATCGTTTTTTCCCACCTGTCTGGCAGCCCGGCGGTGACTAAGTACGGGCCCTCGATCACTTCAGCAGCGTCGTCTTCGTCCCGGTACTTTGGCTTTCCCCCTTGACGAATGCGCGCAATTTCCCCCAACTTCCGTGAGGGGCGAGAGCGTCCCGCTCTCTTTTCCCTTTCTTTCCTTGATTGGGGAGCGCTCTGTAACGACCGGCCTATTATTTACGGGGAGCCGAGGGAGAGGGGGACCGCAGGAAGTAGGCGCACCTTCTCGCAGGGCAATCGGGAACTCCAGCGCCATTGATAGAAAGAATAACGAGCCCCTGCACACAAAAACCCAATCGATGCAAGGGTTCGCGTTTTTAGCCTGGTTTGTATGGTCTTTATAATACCAGTTTTTGTGAGTCTTTTTTTTCTTTTTGTGCGGGTTTTCGTAGGGTTTTCGCTGGCCCGTGGCCAATCAGAACACGGCACAGTGTTGTTCTTCTCATTAAAAAAAAAATAAAGAATATATCTTTTGGCTTTTGTTTGATTTTTTTGCGCGTGTTTTCATTCGCGCTTTTTTGTACCAGGCAGTTTGTTAAAACGGCTCGTTCTTAAAAATACGCGTTCCAGTCAGGTGGCTAAAAGCTACAATTAAACCGGTTCTGCATTTATAATTAAGGTTACCGAAACTGAGACGGATGTGCCTAGCCGTGCTCGAGACGCAAATAAGAGAAGCTCGACCTCAATCAAAAGGATTGAAAAATCTTGGGAAGAAAAATGGTCTCATAACGTTCCAGGTTTTCGGGGGGCCGGTTTCTTAGTCCGTAGTATTTTTGTGCTATTTCATTTCTATTCCTTCTATTAATAATCTGCTTGGGTTAGGAGGGACCCCTCTTCTTTTATACCGTTGTAGAAAATCTAAGACCCTGTCAAATTCGAAATACGAACTTCCTGGAAGAGTTATCACCACGTGAACGCTGCACGTAAATAGTCCCCCATCTGTCACTTCCCTTGTTTACCTGCTTCACTAAGGGGCACCCAAGACGTAAGTCTCATTTGCCATTTGCTCAACCTCAGCTCCCTTCCAAGGCAAGCTCTTCACACTAAAAGTTCAAATACAATGTATACTATTATTAACAAAGCGAATGCAACATAATCTTTGTTGAAGGCGATTGGTGTTATTTTCAAAGATTCTGCACTTTCGAGGTGATGCTTGTTTTAAGCGACGTAGTTTCCGCCCATCACATTTCGGCAAAAATAATATGAGGCGTTTTCTGATTGGCCTTCTTAGGCAAAGCCATTACGCTCGCTCTACTTCGCAATCAAAAGTGTTTCATTTGATTAATATATTTTGTTATTTCGTGCCTCTTTTCCGAGTGCTGCTAGGTGTTCTAAAACGATTCGGCGAAAAGAATAATTAACCGACATATTTCTACAAAGCACGTACAACCTTACCAGGGTGGGTCAAATGAAAATGTCAGATATTCATTAACCAGAAATGTATTTACCCTAGGTGGTGCATATTTGTGTTATTTTGTAACATAGTATCCTAACCGCTAAATTTCCGTCTTCCAGCTCTTAACAAGCGCATGAATGCTCGTAGAAAACATGTTTCGGTCGCGTGCGAAGCCACCCATGAACCCCATGCTGCCTCTTCATCGAACCGAACCAACGGAAAGGCTCTCCGAATGACCTCTTGAGTTATCCAAAAACTCTGTTAATCCCTTGGGGCGAGAACAATGGCTGACTTTGACACGTGCAGCTATTTCCTCCGCCATCACTTAAAAGATTTAGTTTTACGACGCGTTCAAACTGCTGCAGTGAACTCCGGTGTCACCACTCGGTGTGCCTGACCTAAGGGACAATAGCCTGACCCTCGGCCAGGGAGCGTCTGCCACAAAGCTCACACCGTTTTCGAACCACCTGATCTGTCAGTACACTTTCTTGGGTGAAATAGAAGCTTCACCCTACTGAAACATCATTTGAAAGTCAATGTCAATAGCTCTCACTCCTTAACTACTAAAGATCGGATCGCAAAACGCTGCTCCTGTTTGGCGCGTGTCTCAAGTGAGGTGGCCATATTTACGCTGGTAGTGCCATGTCATACTGCTTGTTTTCATTAGGGTCGCTCGATTTACCTGCATCGTAACAGAAAAGTGTAGGGCAGTGTGCTTCCGGTATATGTATTTAGATACGACTTTACAATTTTCTGCACCGGTGCAAGAGGTGCAGGAAAATCGAACGAGCTATAGTGTGTTACCACTTGTTGAACCTTCTTTTAATTATTGCTAAGAAGGCTACCAACTTACAGAAAAAGTGCGCCATAACTCGAATTGTTTTGCAATTTCAGGGTTTTCATTCCACTTAAGCACCGCTCACACTCTTCCGACCAAGTACAACCGAGAGAGACCAGACCGGTTTTTAGGACCGGATGCGCTATACAGCGGAGCTGGTCCTTAGAGATCGCAAGAGGCCTGAAAACCGGTCTGGTCTCTCGGTCGTACTCGGTCGCACTCGGTCGCAAGAGTGTGAACGGGCCTTTACAAATCATAGTATTTCGTGAGGATTTATATTGTTGAGATCGTTCATCATGAAGACGTGACATATATTGTCTATGATAAATTATGTAAATGAATTGTTATGATTATTACAAGCTTTTTTCTACTCTAATAAATCAGGATGTTTTTTCTAAAAAGTGTCGCTGAGTAGGGCTCTTTTTTCGACGTCCGGAATATTTAACAGGTGGGGACCCTGCTCCGGATGTGGCCCATGCCACGGGTGGGGACAATCTAAGGAGAACCTTTTTTTAATTATTATTCGGCCAAATTGTTTTTCTCCAGATTATAGACAAACACGCTGTACTACAAATAAGCCCGAGTTCGCCCAGAGAAAGTGTGGGCAGTGCAGGTACGCACAAACCAGATTTGGACGAGAGAAGCCGTCTACGCATGCCGCAGTGCCGACAGCAACCTCACCGCAGCGGCGTCACATCAGAGCAGTTGAGTTGGTGTATACACGTTTGCTAGTCCGGTCTCAAGGCGCTGCCATCTTGTTCGGTTAGGGTGTGCTTGGATGCCTCATAATCCAATTACGAAGCCTTAATTGCTAAGGCGTCGTAATCGGATTATGGCCGCCCCCAAGCGCATTCCACTGAGCAAGATATGGCGGCGCGCTGAAACCGGACTTGCAAACATGTATACACCGGGTTGATATAAAATCTGGAAAATACGCTATGTTATATAAATCCAATTACCGCTTTCTTTTTTTGTTGGGGCTCATGGCGAGAGAATACACGGAGCAGTCTTCTTCTCTGCGTTGCTTCATAATTTAAACCCATGACTTAGGGAAGATCGTATTTCCCCAGCGAAATATGGCGGGAAAACCTGCATCTGGCGTATAATTGAACGCATATTCCATTACTCTGCTAAATCTAACAGGGAAATTACTGGTTTCAATTTTGCTTTACAATTTATTTATTACATATACTGTCTAAACGCATTTCTTTGTCCAACCTGGTGTCGAGGGGTGAGGGAAGCGTGTAGTGCACAGCGCGGCAAGTCGCAGGCGCAGACATCGGTGGTCCTGAGAGAAAGTACGAGAACACGCGCGACATGAAACGCTGAGAAAACAAAAGCTGGCGATAGGTTCGACCTGTACGTTTTTTGCCGCTACGAGTTGAAGTTGTTCGAGCGCTTGTCAACTCCGTTCATTCCTTCTTAGACAATGCTCGATGGCGGTGCTTTTCCTGCGATGTAAGCTCGAAAAAAGCGATACGGTACAGACCTTACACGCGATGTTTTCCGCTTCTTCGCGTACATTAAATCGTCGCTAGTGACATGAGCCCATTCGGGACCACCCACTGGGACCAGCCATGTTCGCGTCCACGCCCGACGTTCCAAAACGGCCGGAATCCCTGGGATATTTTCCTCCAAATTATTAAGAGTATGCACCTTTGTCACCCCTCTGAGGTAGCTGCCGGATTATGCCAACGACATCACCACCATTCAGCGGGGACAAGCACCACCGCATTCCAGTTTCACTCAGAATCCGACCGCGGGCGACGCTATGATTGGATAGAGCTAATCATGCTGCGCCAAGAAGAGCATCGCCGCGGCGCTCATCGTTATTATGCGTTTGATATCACCGGCTAGACCAATGACGCATAAAAAGAAGAGCGCTGGATAGCGGCGTGCTCACTGCGCGGAATTGGTTTAGTCGGCGATAAGAAACCCACACAGGCGACGAGCACCTTTACATCAGATATCATCACTGAGTCGGCGCCAACTCGGCGATTGAACACGAGCTTGTTGCCGAGCGTGCTTCGACACGTTGATTGGACGCGAGGACCAGCCGAACACGCGTACTATCCAGTTTATAAGCCTTCGTTCAATCTAATTCTGATGACATCAAAAATTCTAGCGCGCATACTGCGGCTACTCTATACTTCGTTTCACCTTATGTTGTACCGCAGCGAAGGCTAGAAGCGTGAGCTCATAGCGTTGGCAGCCGCTCTTAAGTCACGAGAGCTTGTGCCGCCGAGATGTTCCCCAGAGCAAGGAGCTCGCGCTTGTAGCCTTTCCTGCGGTACATCATAAGGTGAAACAGAGTATAGTTGGCGTTGGCAGGGCACACAAAAGCAACAAATGAAGTAGCCAGCCAACCGTCCGGCTTAAACACTAAAGTCCTGTCCAAACAGGACCCATCAGAAATTGTGAGGCTACACAACTCCGACATAAGTCGTGCGGCTGTCTGTTTCCGGAAGTTTTCTTTTTCCCCTCTTTGCCGGGGGGGGAAGTTTCTTTTGTCAAAGTTTGCTCGTGTCCTTGACGGGTATCTTGAGCCTGCTTGTCACGTGAGTCCGGACAGCCACTCAAAGGCTCCGTTGGCTGTCGATCAATCACTCAATTGTTCAAGCAAACACTCTCTACAGACATACTTGAGGCACACGTATGTATGAAGCAAACACGCTTCGAATATGCTTGAAGCTGGTCCGCGGATAAATCTGTCCTCATTTCTGCAGCGAACTTTCGTGATGATGCATGAACAGCGGCACCGTGGCCTAAGAGGCACGCTTTTGTGTTTAGCGCCATCTGTCGGCACGTGCTTCCAGCTTTCGCCAGGGGCCTTATGGAAAACCGACGTGCCCAACGGTCGCTTCGCGGAGCCCCCTCCCCTCTTTTTTTCCCCCTCAAACGCTTGGAACCAGAGTGCCGCTGTTTTTCTGAAGCGGCCAGACAAGAGTTGTGCATTAGTGGACTAACGCTCCGCTGCGGCGCCGTTAATTGCGCGGCAATTATAAGTTCTCGCCTAATCTGCTCTTTGACGGTTGTGGCAGTGTTTTTTTTCCGTCTGCGTTTAGATTACGTGTCTAAAGTGCCGCTGAGTGCCCGTACTCAACAGCTTCTAGGTATAAAGAAAGTAAATAAAAGCTGGTTCCAACATTTGCGTTTGAATGCGGTTCCTGGAACGGGTCTTCGATTCGTGTGTTTAGCGTCATGTCCCGCCCAGACATCAAAAGTGTTCCCAAAGCGATAACAAATGGCCTCGCGCGAGTCGGGTTTTCACGTCTGATGTCGCGATACTGGCGGTTGGTGTTAGAAGTCCCGGTAAAAATTACGAGAGGAGGCGAGTGTCGCTGTCGTCGCGGTTGAAGCTTCCGTGAACTGTCAAGCTGGAGACCAACCTGCAACAGAACGGGCGCCTGCCGCATACACCACGACTGCTGCTACACCGCCAGGATCGCTGCGCGCGACAGCATGAGCACTTGTATGACATCATGAGGTGGAAATCGAGGCACCACCTTTGATAAGGCGGAAAACACGCAAGTCAGAGTCGTGTTCCACACGCAAAAAAAAGTCTGCTCCTAAAAGATCTCCTAGGTGTTTTTCGCTTGTCCATATTTTAAACCCTTAAAAAGTTATTTTAAGCAACCCCTAAAATAGCTCTTCGTAAAAAAACACTATAAGGTGTTCTTTAAGGTTTGTTTCGCTCGAAAGAGTTCTTCCTCGCCAAGTTGTCTTTATAGTGCGCCAGGAGGCGATAGTGCTTGAGACGAGACCGTTCTTCACGAGCTGAAATATTTCTTAGGGTGGTAAAAAACATTTCAAAAACGATATATATATATTAGGGGTGTGCGAATATTCGAAATTTCGAATACGAATCGAATATTTTTCTTATTCGAAACGTATTCGATTCGAAAATTGCATATTCGGAAGTTCCCGAATATTCGGTCAAAGCCGAATATTCGGGAAAACGGCGAATATTCGCACAAACTGCGAATATTCGAGCAAGTAACGAATAACCTGCCTGCCACGCATTCCCCTATGAATATGTCTATTCACTGAGAAAGGCGATTCACGGAGCAGACCGATAACGCACTGCGTGCGTTATCGGTTGGCTTCCTTTCTATCTGTCCGATGGCAGCAAGACAGGATCAGTTTCGGCTTATTTTTCACCAAGCCCTTTGCTGTGTGACACTTTTATAACAATATGCGATGTAATTGCGCGTTCTATAAATTGATACAATAAAATAAACCTCGCGAGTGAAATAGAAATATAAAATAAATCTCGAGAGTGTTATCTAATATAAATGTTAAAAAAAGGCTATGTGCGAGCAGAACATTTCATCGCCAATGACAACAACTCCTGCCGCTCGCCCAGATTCGAGTTCGACCAAGTTCGACTTTTTCGAACCTTTAACGTGATGTTTGACAAAGGTTCGACTGAAGTTCAACTTTTGTGCGCATGCGCGAAAATAATTAAAAAAAAACAGTTGACTCCACTTGGCGGAGGAAAAGTGCAATATTTGTTGGGTTTATTGGCATCATTGGTTCCCATTAATAACTAACGAAAGCGTTAAAAGCGCATAGGTTATCTTTTATAGCGTGTAAACATTTACCATTTGATAAAATATAACATAAAGTACTTTCAAAATTATTTGTTTCCCAAAATTCGAAATATTCGTGTAGCAGCCGGGCAACACTGTCCATAAGTCGAACTTCTTCGAACTTTAGCTAAATTTTGCAGGTTTCCCGACTCCCGAGTGAAAGGGTCTTTCTACTGGCAGAAATGTTGTCACGGCGCGTAGGGAGCGCTTACTTTCTGAACACGTCGAGCACTTAATTTTCCTACACGATCATTTGTAATGAGTGCATTACTAGAAGTATCTTTAGCCTACTGCAACAAAGTAAAATGCAGTTGCATTGATTTATTTTAAAAAGGCAATAAAACCTGCTGTTACGTCTTGTTTTGTAATTTTTTATTACTAGACACATATTCGATATTCGATTCGATATTCGAAGCCCGTTTTTTGCCCTATTCGTATTCGATTCGTATTCGAAAATTTCAATATTCGCGCACCTAATATATATATATATATATATATATATATATATATATATATTACTTTTTTTTTAGAGTGAAACACCGAAGTTTGTGTGTGCTCGATTGATTTCTGTTTTCCCTCTAGGCCCTGTCACACTGAGGAAATATCTCGGCGACATCAACACAACGTGTTTGTCAACAACTGGGCAGCATGCTGCTTTTTGGCTGTGTTGTCCAACAATCCTGTCATACTACTCCGAACATCAGGACAACATGGTAGACAGCGATAATGTCGCTGTTCTCCATGTTGACTGCTGCAGGCAACAAAAACAGCAGCAACTTTTGTTAGAAAATGCGTGTTGCTCGGTTCTGTGGATGGGCGAATTCTGTGTCGACAACGCGAAAACACAGATAGCTTCAATCGTGAAGCGCCCGATCAGTGACTTGCTCTTGCTAACAATTTACCCAAATAAAGTCCTGGCAATGATTTCTAGAATATAATCGAGCTTTAGGTGCTCCTGAAATAGTTTATTAAATAATTACGTATACTTACACAAAGCGATTCTCCAAAATGTCACAGCTACTGTCTTGAACTTTCAAACTGTAAGTTCAAACAAAAATTGCCAACAATGATCAGCACACATATTGCGAGAACAGTAAAAATATCAGGCTTACTTACTAGATCGAACTATGTTCATTCACGAAAGCGAGCGATACGAAAGTCGTATCGTGAAAAGGACCGCCGTCGATCATGCTCGTTGATGTTTGAGCTTGAAAGCGACAGCTAGAAACAAGGCAACAGTTTTAAAACCACTACAGCTTTGACGAATGAATCAATCACAAAGAAGACAGGAAAGTATGAAGACACTGTTGAATATATTTATTAAGCCGGAACCTATGACGGCCATACCGCCAGTCGCACTTTTCAGATGATTGACAGGTGATCGCAAGACTGCAGAAAACACTTTGAGCGAAGCTATAAACAACGATGACGACGATGACAGGAAGCTATACCGGATGACCGCGGAGCTACCTTTCAAGGCCTGGAAATGAATGTCTGGGATCGGTAGCCGTGCACTTTGAGTGCGCGCATTTCCTGCAGCCCGCAACCTTCACCAAAGTGAGCAACCCCACCCCCAGACCGACCAGAATGCAGGGGCGTGTACCGTCTGAAAACTTTATCGAACAGCCCGCAACCTCACTTAGGCTCGCTGGCAGACCCGTTTCAACCGTCCCTGAATTTCAGAAACCCGAGCAGCGGTTTCCTCGCATTCAGAAGAACACGTCATTCTCATCTCGTATATTATATCATCACATAATCACCTGCATGGTACAAGGCCTTTGCCATTCTGCGGTGCCGCGGCTCTTCTGAGCCAAACAAAAAAGAAGAAATCATTGTTATTATTAGTTGACGACAGCGTATTTTACACTGAAAATAGCAATTTCAAAAAGCGCAGAGCGGCTTTATACGCTGGCGTAAATCATGAAAGTAGCAACTAGCTCGTCTTTCTCGGTTAGGGCTAGCTGCTTTGTCTGCGAATAAAGAGCATCTCAACAAAATAAGGAGCGGAGAATACTTTTCACGTCGATTTTTACATTCCAGTCACTGCTGCATGCCGTCCCGTCGTAATTCTGTGTCCCTTTAAAGGGATACTGAAACTAAGTTTGGAGCTCACAAAACAGGCCTGGAGCGATAGGCGGGACGGTTCAGAACCCCAAAACACCACACATACAGCGATATCTCTAATGGATGGAAGTATTTGTGGAAAACATATGCGCGATTGAACGGGGCCGACAAGGCCCACGAGACATGTGACGTCATGATTCTCATTCCCTCTCCTCCTCGCTTTGTCTCGTCGAGTTGGTGAACCGAAGCGAGGAGGAGAGACATCAAGACCGCTTCCCCTCATTCTCAACTGTTCCAGGAGAATCGTGACGTCAGAGTCGCTCGCTTGATCGCGTCCTTCTTTTAAAAAAATACGGACGCCCGTTTGAGATACCGATGTATGAGTGAGGTCTTGGAGTTCGTAGAGTTCACTTCAGTGGCCTTTATCTGCAAAATCAAAATTTCGTGTTCAGTATCTCTTTAAACGCACTCAACATTCTAGAAGCACATTTCCAGCTTCGCCGCACCGCACATGAATGAAGGTGAACAAACAAGATGGCGGAATGTTCCACGTGTTGGCCGCGCAGTCGACGCGGTGTGACAGGATGTTCTCCAGCAGTCGGAGAGACAAATCGGCGAACAGGGTTGCCGGGTGACAAAAACACATGTTTCCCGGCAGTTGCTGTTGTCTGAGTGCGACAGAGTCGCCGGAAACCTGTTTCTTCGTGTCGACAAACAAAGCTGTTCAACTGTTTTCTCAGCGTGGCAGCGCCTTAACCGCTTACAACGAGAAGACAGATTGACACACGCACACCGTATATCGCGTAGTCCTGGAACTGTGTATGACTAGACCGAGAGGTTTGCACTATTTCCAATACCAAACATGCATACGCACTTATAAGAAACTATCCTCTAAACTTCGTGCACACGGTAAAAGAATGACGCTAAAAGTGTAAAAATATACAGAATGGTTGAACGTGTTCCTCTACCACGTGATAGATGGCACTAGCGTGCCAGTGTGTTTCAATCTCTTTGATGTCTTTGTCTTACAAGTGGCGTGATACAGCAGAAGCGGTAGCGCGCACGACTGAATATCTAAAGAAACCACGGTCGTTACAGGTTGGTGAATCTTTTTTATGCTTAATACCTTTGTCGTCGCGTGCCGACGCTGTTTGATGCTTGGTTTTGATCGCTAGAGTGTGAAGAATGTGTTGCCCTGCATGTAACAAATACGTGCTAGACTCCAATTTGAATCCTTCATGTTGTGTGTGTGAACACACCTACCATCGAGGCCCTTGTTCTGGCGTTTCGGAATAGGCGTTCATGGCAAAAGCACTGCGTGGCAAAAATTATGGTGGTGTCGAACGTGCAAAACTGCAACATCGTGGGCTAGTAAAGAAAACAAAACAAAGAGGTAAAAGAGCCGGATGTAATTGTTATGCTTTCCGACATAAGGGAAGAACTAGAAGCTCTGTTAAGCTTGAAAGAAACAGTGGGCGGGATTGAGAAATTTATGCAGGCAACGTCTGACCAATATGACAAGATACTAAAATAGATCGGAGAACAATGCAAGCAAGTGAAGCAAAATAAATAAAAAATAAGTAGAACAATTGAAAACAAATGGCCGCCGAGATAGAGTAAAAGAAAAAAAGTGAGGCAGGAAGTGAACTGCCGTAAGTATATGTGCCGAAGAAAAAACTTAGGAATTCACGGTATTGGAGAGGCTCACTACGAGGATTTGGTAGCGAAAGTAAGTGAAGTTGCAAGTAAACTTCATGCACCGTACTTGGCAATGAACGAAGTCGCCGCAATCCGTAGGTTGCCGTTCAGACCCGATAAAACTCCACGATTTATCGTTCGGTTCTGTTCACCAGACAACTAAAGATCAGTGACTAGATAAGCAATAGAACTCTGAGGAAAGCAAAAAGCGACGTTCACGTCCAGGAAAACGTAACAAAACACGAAAAGAGATTCTTTGGGAAGCATAAAAATGACATAAAGAAGCGAACTACAGATATGTCGGTGCAAGAATGGAAACGTCGTGGTACGCAAGACAAACAAGACCCAATATAACAACAGGCATCACTGTCTGTTTTGTTCACCAGACAACTAGAGAACAGTGACTAAACAAGCAGTAACCTCTGATGAATGGGAAAAGGCCTCAGTTGAATGAGTACGTTAAAGAACACATACTGAAGTAAGCTTCGATATGGCGAGCAGGTGTTCTAGAATGCGTTTTTGGCGCATCGAAACGCAAAGAGGGGTACGCCAAATCAAGGGCAGTATTGAGGACGCGTAGATAACATCCGACGACGAGGAAGCCAGGCTCGCGACACCATTGGTTAAAGTCGGGGCAAACAAACGCACGTGCACGCATTTAGGGGGTATACAAACGCACGAGGTACGCAAGGCGCAGACGAACTTGCCAGCCGTTTAGTCAATGAGGGCATAAGAACCGAGAGGCATTGACGAATTTCAAGCATCCTATCATCGGCCTGCAGGCAAGCAGCATCGCTGCAGATAGCCAAAAATGACGCCAAAAAATCTTGAAGCAATGAGGAAGATGTTTAAATAAATAATAATAACTAAATAGAATACCCGTAACATAGTTTCCACTTTGAAACGTTCCTGCTTGTGCGTGTTTTTCAAATTGATTTAGTTTCTCATTTAAAAATTTAAAAACAGGGGGGGGGGGGGGCGGAGGAAGAAAGTTGATCGAGCAGCTTGACGTGACCCTCGGCCAGCCTTCATAAGGCAGCATCAGGTACCGAAACCAGAATCGGATTCTGCAACACCAGCTTTCGCTTCACGTGCTCCCAGCTATGCTGCGCTAACGCACTCAGCCACCAATCCCCCTCCCCCTCCCCCCCTCCCCCCCCCCCCCCGCCCCCGCTCATTCATACCAAGGCCGTGAGGCTGGCTTTATGACGTCACAAATCGGAGGCCACCGCGGAGCATTCATTGGACACGAGTGTGCAGCGTGAGCGTTAGGCCGGAACTCGTGTTTAATCGTCCAGGACATGAGTTCAGTCCGAACGCCCACGTAGCACTCGTGTCGAATCTGTGTGCCTCATGCTGGACTCCGGCAGGTGACCTCATGAATCCAGGAGGACGGACTTTCGTTTTAGGAGGTCTTGCTTCACTTAACAGATGGATGGCATAACGCGTCTGCTGGAGTTCTTTTCCTTTTTTGTGTGTGTTTTATAGTTTAATTCGCCTTTAACTATAATTAAGAAAAAAAAGCTCCCGAGTATCTTAAATAGTAGGCTGAACTCAAAACCAAAGTTGCTAACTGCGTTTTAGTGAAAGGCATGCCTGCACGAGGAGAGTAATTTCGTAAGGAACTTTTTACGGCCATAGAATTTGACATGAAGCGAAACAAAATTGTGCCTCACGTATGGCGTTGGTGTTGGTTTGTGGTTGTTGTTGAGTTCGGCAGCAGTGTTCACCGAAGCAACAACTAATCATCTGTATTTCTGCAGTACCCTTGGCACGCGAGGATTGCTTTCGCCAAACATCGCCCGTCATCGTTCAACGCCGACAACACCACGTGCCTGGACGGGACAAGACCAGCGCGCCACTGACGGCTGAGTTCTACAAAGGAAGCCTGCCCAACACTCCAGACCTCAGTTCGGCAGCAGTGTTCACCGAAGCAACAACTAATCATCTGTATTTCTGCAGGTGAGGACCACGTATTTTTTGTATAAACTCAGTAAAGCGTCTGTGCACTGCTGCCGAACACAGCAACAACTCTTTGTATATTGAAACTGTCTTTGTCAGAGCGACGAGGTTCCGTGTTGTCGGGTGTTGCTTCATTAATTCCTGATCTACAATGAGTAAGGAAGCGAAAGACATTGCGAAAGCCATTGAAGATTTAAGGCGCGAACTGAGGGCTGAGCTCAGAACTCTAAAAGACAGTGTGAAGTTTTGTAACGACACTTGTGACGGAGTCAACGAAATAAAAAATGAGATGAAAGGACTCCGAAAAGATGTTCAGAAACTAACGGAAAAAAACGAAGAACTAACCGTCGAGAACCAAAGGCTAAACGAAAAAATTGAAGAACTTGAGCAGTATCAAAGATGTAATAACCTTGAAATAAAAGGAGTGCCAGAGGAAGGTGACGCATGCGACGTAGTTAAAAGAATTGGGAGTCTCCTGAACGAGCCGATCCTTGACTCGGATATTGACGTATGTCACCGCGTCCCTACCTTCAAGCCCTCTGAAAAGAACATAATTGTTCGTTTCGTGCAACGCACGAAACGAGATAAAATTCTTCAGAAAGCCAAAAAGCAGAGAATGACAACTGAAAATCTTGACTATGGTGGGAACAGTAGCCCTATTTACGTCAACGAACATCTGACGAGTTCAAACAAAAAACTTTTGGGTGCCTCTGTAGCCAAGAAAAAAACGGTTGGCTGGAAGTTTGTGTGGTCCTCGGGTGGGAAAATCTTTGCGAGAAAGGATGAGCACGCAAATGTTCTAAGGATTGCTAACCTGACTGACGTTGAAAAAATAACAAACTAAATAAGATGACTACACTCACGGGATATACGCAAGGTCATTGTGATGGAGGACACTCAGCATGATTGTAACTATTACGATTGCCAAGCATTTAATAAAAAATATGGAAAAGGTGAAATACAGTTCAGATCTATACATTTAAATACAAGAAGCATAAAAAATAAGGTAGATGACCTAGAAATATTTTTACACTCATTGAGTGTGAAATTCGAAGCCATAGTACTTACTGAAACCTGGTTATCTAAAGAAGACACGCCACCGTACCTGCAGGGTTATAAATGCGAACATCTGAGCAGAGAAGAAAAAGGGGCGGTGGTGTAGCCATTTATCTCAAGAATAGCCTACAGTCTCAAGTTATGAATGACCTTACAAGAATGGATGAACATGTCGAAAGCTTATTCATTAGAACATCTAATACTGTAGTGGCTGCCTTGTACAGACCACCCTCTGGCAATGTGTCTGAATTCATGCAATTTCTTGAAAACGCACTATGCATCCTCGGGTCGTTATCTATGCCATTCATTATTCTCGGAGATGTCAACATAGACACGCTTTCGGGTGACCGTCATGCAAGCGAATTACGCGACATCATCCATCAGTATGCCTGTAACAATGTGATAACACTGCCAACCAGGGTGACTACACACTCTGCTACATCTCTTGACGTCTGCATTACAAACCTGAATAGTGGCCATATTATAGCTGGTGCTATATTATACGACCTTAGTGACCATCTTCCCATTTTCTGCTTTGCGTCTTATTTAACTGGGGAACATAACAACGAAAAACGGACGTCTTGGCACCGGCCAATAAATGACCACACACTACAAACTTTTGGCTGCCATTTAGAACAAGAAAGCTGGGATGACGTCTACGAAGAACGTGAGACGGGCCGTGCCTATAAAATTTTCGAGACTAAATTTAGACATAATTATGATGCTGCGTTTCCCTTGAGAGAGATAAAAAGAAGGAAGAAAATAAGAAAACCATGGGTATCTGGCGACCTGTTTAAAAGAATAAAAGAAAAAACCGCAAGTATAATGCTTTCATTTTAACTCGGGATCCCTGTCTTTTAACTGAATTCAAAAGGTTTAGAAATAAACTGAACTCCGATCTGAAAAGCGCGAAGTGCGATTATTATCAAAATAAGTTTCTGCATGATCACAATGACAGTAGAAAGATTTGGGACACCGTAAATGATTTAACCAATAGACGGTCAACACGATATAGCTTGAACGAAATCCTAATAGATAATATAAATGTATCAGAAAAAGAACTAGCAGACGAAATGAATCGGCATTTTATTAACGTAGGCACGTACACGGGGAAAAGTGTCAGCGCAGATAACAGTGTTCCCACGATAAATCAGCTGCAGTCTATCATGTTAATTCCAACTACGTCAAATGAGGTTGAAAGAATAATTAGAAACTTAAAAAATGATGTTTCCGCTGGAGATGATGGAATAAAATCTTTACCTATAAAGCAGACCGCGGGCATTATAAGTCCCATTTTGTCGCATATAATAAATATGATGCTTGAGTCTGGTGATTTTCCCGAAGAACTAAAAATAGCCAAAGTAACCCCTGTGTATAAGGGAGGAGGAGAATCAAATATTAATAATTATAGGCCAATCTCGGTTCTTTCAGTATTTTCAAAAATTTTTGAGCGCATTATCAATGACAGGTTAACGAGTTTTTTTCAGAAGCACCAAATAATAACGGAGGCCCAATACGGTTTTCAGAAGAATAAGTCTGCGGAACAAGCACTAATCGATATAAAGGATAAAATTGCTGAAAATATTGAAAACAAATTATTCACTCTTGGAATATTTTTGGACTTACAAAAAGCGTTTGATACTGTGCAACATGACATTCTGTTGAAAAAACTTGAAATCTACGGTGTACGAGGAGTTGCGCTAAGACTAATAAAAATGTATCTCTCAGATCGTTATCAATATGTATCTATAAATGACCATTCATCTAATAAAGTGAAAATACGACATGGTGTTCCTCAGGGCTCTATTTTAGGCCCTCTATTATTTCTCGTGTACATTAATGACATTACGGCAATACCAGGATCCCCTGAACTAATAATGTACGCAGACGACACTAACATATTCTTTGCTGGTACAACGAAAAAGTGCGTCGAGAAGCTGGCTAATGAATATCTTTCTAAATTATCAAAATGGTTGCAAATAAATCGTCTACAATTAAATACAAATAAAACTAAGTATATCATTTTTAAACCAGCAAATAAGCAAGACTACAGTTTCATTAACGTAATATTCGAAGGCACAACATTGGAGCAGGTAGCAGAACAAAAATTTTTGGGCGTCTGGTTTGCTGAGGATCTATCATGGAATTGTCATGTAAACAAACTAAAGGCTGATTTATCCCGGGTAACAGGATGCATTTATAGAATACAAAATTTGATACCGACCTGGTTAAAACACACATTATATTATTCCTTATTCTACTCCAAAATTTGTTATGGTATTCTTGTCTGGGGAACGACGTCAGCGGCGAATTATAATAAAATTATCCTTTTGCAAAAAAAGATCTTACGAATGTGTGAAAATTATAAAGGGGATACCAGAAATTTAAGGACACAACCACTCTTCGTCAAATATAATATGCTTAAGGCAGATCAAATATATTACTTCAAACTTTTACTATGGATACATAAAAATAGACTTCACACCACACCAGCGAACAGCCTAAGTGCATATCCAATCAGAAATCCAAAGCGAAGGATGCCGGCCATACGAACCAACTATGGTCAGCAAACCTTAATTTTTCAAACAACTAAAACTCTAAATAGAACGGACCTCAATATTAACTTTAACAACACGTTTCCTGGTTTCAAAAGGGACTGTAGAAGTTTCTTGGTTGGCAGTGAGATCGCCTTCTCATTTGGATAGTGTAATTTACCAAGAACATAATCACTAGGTATAGCGAATTTCAAAGATATTTGTTCTCATTGTATTCCTTCATCTGAACTTTCTGTTGATGCTGATATCTCTGTGGTATATATTATTGCATTCTAGTTTTTTGTTTTTTGTTGTTGTTACTGTTTGTTGATATTGCTTTCGGTTTTTCACGACCAACACTTACTGACGTTTATAGTGTCTTTATGCAAATGAATGTAGTGTCTATTTTTCCTTGTTTCTTTGACTTGTTTTTTTTTTCGTTTTATTTTAACTGTATAATGTTTCGATGAATCTGTTATTATGTAACCACTTTGAGCTGCTGAACTTTAGGGGGCAGAGACTTTGTCAGGCACCACGCCTTTATCTCTGCCCCCTACGCGGCAAACCCGCAAAACAAATAAAGAAAAAAAGATATATAAATTATGTACATTGGGCTGCCGTTTAACTTCACGACTCATCATTTTGACTGTCGCGTTTTGATGTTTTGTCATAATACATTAAACACACTTTGGTGGGTTTGTCTTTCTATATTGCTAATTTTTACTACTCCACTCCAGAAATATTTTACATGTAACTTTTTTTCTAGTTTATGGGCACTGACTTTGAACTACTAAAGTGACTATATCATGACGTAGCCAGTTATGTTAGTCTTTTTTATATAAATTGGAATGATCCTTCCGTTGTTTATCATTGCCGAATTTCAATTTAATGAATTATAATTTCATACAGTTTGCTGGGTTTTTTTTTGTTATGTTTTAGTTTATGTCGTATTGTATATATAGCCTTGTTTAGGGTGTATGAGTTATCATATCAACACCTGGCTTTTTCCTTTGCCGCCGCTATTGCCTTATGCAGGCGGGCTTAGGGCCACGTCAAGCTGCTCGATCAGCTTCCTTAATCAGCCCCACCCCCCTCCCTTCTTTTATTTATGTAAATGGACCACTAAAATAATATGATCTTTTGAGTTAAGTACAAATAATTTCCGCTCGATTTAATTTCATTCAATTTTATTTTATTCCCAACGCAGTGTTGGAGATCCCCCAACAAACTGCTGTCACGGGCAGCTTGGCAGCCCCAGGGAACACGCAACTTTTCAAACTGAAATTGTGTCGCGAGTGTTTATTTCTTTATTTTTATATTTATTTAAGAATATTTCCCATTGCTTCGTCATTTTTGTTTTGTTTGCTTTCTGATTGGCAAAGTTTCCGTGCTGATTTGCTGCAGGGCGATAATAGGATCTTGAAATTCACCAGGCTCATTGTTTCTTACACTCTCCGGAATATAGAAGCTAACTTCATGGTGTATTCTTAAACTTACCTATTTCAATTTTATTATCCAACGTTAAAATTGACCTAATTCATTTTTGATGCATCTTATAATTGGTTACCACCCAGATGCACTTAAAAGGTATGGCTTTAGAACTTTTCTTTTAAATGTGCTTTTTGTGGTACTATTTATACCTCATGTACTACATAGGTGTAAAGTGTTGCCTTTATACAAGTTCTGGGCATGCAATAATCCACCTATTTAAAACGGTGAGCTAGTCAATCGTAGATAGGTCCTAAAAGCGTTATTCTGGCTGACGGCTATATTTGCCACAACTATCTAGGGTGACTGAAAATTTTGGGGGCTAACTGTACGATTAGAGCGAATAATTGGCACCTGCTAACCACCGAATTGAAGTAATAATCAAAGGCACATTTAAGAGACGGTTGTCAACATTTGAAACTTTAGGCAGTTGCCCTCTTCCAGCAGAAACTGAGGACAGTGTCCTCGTAGACATCCTCTTGCGGATACCGGCGAGGATAACTGAGTCGTGCCAAGTGACGAATCTAGTATCCTTGTCGAGAGGTGGTACAATGAGCGATCGAAAGCAGATTTGCTGGGCGAAATCTGCGGGCACCCGGTAGCCATGAACACCTTCCCTCGCACGAAACGGACCGTTGAGCACTATTACCATTAATTGACTCTACCTCATTGTTTTATACCTTAAATAGAGGTAGGTGTAGTGCTAGTAAGATACGTTTACTTTGCCAGAAAAAAACAAAAACAGGGGCGGGGGAGGGGGGGGGGGGGAGAGAAGAAAGTCAATGGCTACGAGGCCTGGACGAATAGAGGTTAAATGTTATTATAAATATATATAAAAAAAAACACTCGCTAGGTGTTGCGAGCCTCCGCCCAATTTAGAATGTTCAGCCGTGTGCATCCGTCCATCCAGCAGACTGCATAATTAAGCGACGCGTCTGCGGCATTATTTCTTTTATGTTTTCAGACTCCGTTGCTTTTTTTTTCTTTTGCTTTCTCTGGTTGGATGTTAACCTCACTCAGCACGATTAATTTCAATTACAAAATAGATTACACGGTGATTACGTGGAGATTACGCGGAGATTATTTCTTTGTGTCGTCTAAATGGCGTTTCGTAACGTGGTCCTGCTTCATCACGTCTGGTGACATCGGTGCGTGTAGTAACAAGCGCCGCTCTTTTTAATTTTTTATTTGCTCTTTGCCTCAGAGCATATGCAATATAGATTCCTTCGATTTGAGCTATTATTTTCAACCGGTGCAACCTCGGCTTATTGGGTAATGTCATACCTATATTTTTTGTTTTCTATACTCCGTGTAAAGTCCTACCGGAGCCAACACTACAACTCGGCGGAGAATATCAAGCACTGCTAAAAGTGTATCGTGATAGCGCTTGTTTCTTGTGTTTTCTTTTGTGTTTCTTTTTTGAAGGTACGCTATCATTAATTAAACTAATCACGCTCGAAAAAGGCCGGATTGTAGTTCATTTTTTTGCGCATGTTTGGTAAATTCAGCGACAGCAAACGCATCGCTGAACGCTCATTCTACGCCAAAATGTAGCGCTAACGGTCCGAACCAGATGCGAAAGAGTTTTAGGCACAGACCGCGATTGTATTAAAAGGTTATCAGTGATTTTCTGAAATTTTCAATGGGCAAATGGCGCCCGACAGAACACTCGAATAGGCAGAGACCTCTATGCCGCGAGCTACGGAAAACGGCCGAAAAGAATGAACCTCATTTTCTTATTGAAGCTTTTTGACAAAATCACTCATGAATTCATGAATTAGATGACCGCTAGAGCTGAAACTTTGGCATCTGGTTTGGACCGCTGGCGATACATCGCGACAAAGAATGAGTGTTCGGCAATGCGTTGTTTATTTTTGAGGCAAAACAAAAAGAAAAGAAAAACCCTCCCTATTTTGGGTGACAAGCTCGCTGTACATTCAGTGATCTCCCGAAAAAGAACAACCACGAGGCACACGACAATCCGCGTGCGACTCCCCATAACATGACAATTCACCGTTTTAATTCTTCTGATACAAGATAAAAAAAAATAGTGCTTTCGTTTCTTTTTTTTATTTTTTTTTTTCATAAAAGTTTGAGAGTTTGATATGCCGTTTAAACTTACAATGCACCGTTGCGGATTCAGCGAGTCATTCCAGGCAGCTGAATGTTGGTAATGAATCACGTGAGCTCCTGAATGTCACGTGACACTAACGCGGCTCTGTATTGGCTCCCGTGGCTCGTAGTGTCGTCCGCGGTCTATCGTAAACAACAAACAAAAAATGTATGAAAATGCCGTTTGTTAAAACGAACCCATCGAATTTTACCGTTTTCTAGAGATAAATTGTATTTCGCCGATTGTTATTTCTTACTTACTTATGTTTTTTCTTGTGAAAGCATGACGTTAAACAAAAACGAAAGAAAACGTGATAGAAGAGCAAAAGGAAGAGCGATGAATTCACAAGGGTGCGTCACATGGGGGATGCATCCCCACACGAACACTAATCGAGAGGAAAAGCCTACCCTTCAAAGGAAAAGCAACCTTTTTGGAGGGGCTTCCGATCGCTGACAGGAGAACCAATGGCTTTGTCCAAAGACATGGTGACCCCTAGTGAAAGTAAAGACAAGTTTAATCAATCATTGAAAACACTTGCTGGTAACAGATGGCACGAATGGTATTAGCGCGATGAAATGGCCATGCCAAAAACCTTTTCCCCATAAGTGAGCGATGTAATAAATGAAAGTACGTTTCATGGCGGGTTTTATTATTTTTCATAGATGGGGGGGGGGGGGTAATTGTTTAGTAGACCTTTTTGAAATTTAATTTTCAAAGGCAATTACGGAAATTAGACCTCAGATATAAAATTATACAGGTGCTGCACGTAGGAAGAAATAAAAGTTAACTGAAATCTAGGCTACACAGAGTAGTACTCAGCCTAACATGAAAAACGTGGAAAGCTTATTGTAAATAGCGTATTATGAGCTCCATGGGAACTTTTGTTACAGAGGAATGTTTACCATTGCAAGATGAGAGGTAAAATTTTAATGCCTAATTTTGAACCATTGAGGTTGAAATTAAGTGCAAATTGCAATGTAAATCGGAGGCACAACAAACAGTCATTTCGGGAGGAAAAATATATCAATATCGAGCTGCACCTTAACTATTATTTTACAATATTCTTGGATAAATTTTATATTCAACGCATGTCAGCAGACACACTATCAGTCTAGTACTGATAACACCTCTCTTTCACTATATCTTTTCTCTTCTCTCTCGTGTTGAATAGAATTCAAACACACAACACAAATAAAAAAATAGGTAGACGCGCTAAGGTGTGTTTGTCCGCAAAACACCGAACACACTTGGCACTCTAAACAAGCATAAATTGTACGTTGTCATTAAAGCTTTCGCTCTAAATTAAATATTTCAAAAATGTATTAATTAATCTTAGGTACTTAGTTAGTTGGGCAAAATACAAGAATAGCCTGACTTGTTCCAAACAATGAACAAACTTATTCGTCTGGGTTAGTCTTCCTAAAATGCAGCAAACTATTTTGAAACTTTGGCATACGGAATATATATATATATACGTGTATATATATATAGTGTATATATATATATATATATATATATATATATATATATATATATATATATATATATATATATATATATATATATATATATATATATATATATATATATATATATATATAGCCATAAGTAAACTAGGCCGTAATAACAACTTGTTTAGTATTAATATCTGAAAGGGCCAGCTGGTTATTACATGACTTTTTTTTAGTCATTGTGTTTTTGTTTTTCCTGGGTATAAATGTTCTTAATGATAAAAGTATAGACCCCAGCAAATGCTTTACTTCGTGCTGTATAACCGTGTTCGGTCAGTGTTAAAATATGCGTATGCTATGAACTGTCCCATTTACTCTGTCGTGTTCAAAAAAAAAAAAAAAAAAGAATGCAATCAAGCTTTTGAGTTATCGAATAGCGTAAAGGTTATTTCTCTTTATATTACTATATACATTTCTTTTCGGTGCACATTTTATTCGAGTACTCAATGTTTCATTGTTTTAGGACATAATCCGAGAAATGCTGCGCAAAATTGTACCTCATTTAAACTTACCTTTCACATCCGGTGTACACCGCCGGATCCAGTGATGCCAATTTAGCGGATTTTCCGCTAAATCTGGCGGATTTTATTTTTTTCTGACGGGAAAAAAATTAGTCTAGCGGCTAGCGGATTTTTTGACGGGCCATTTTCATACATGGCGGATTTCTGGCGGATTCCTCACGCTGTGCACCGATTCAAAATCGTCCTGCAAAAAACAATTTCCGTGTCCTCTAAAAATGCAGAAATTGTTTAACTTCAGCAGGGTAGGAGGGCTCCTGGTCACTTGCTGCGCACGTCTGAGACAAACAAATCCGTGAGTCTTCAAAGCAGCGATCGCTTTCTAGGCAAGATCCCCAGCCCGGCAACTTGCGTACAAGGAAGATCTACGGTCTGATGAATGACGGCGATGAACCACTGAAGATTGTGCAAGCGTGCAGGACGCGGTGGCTATCCCTCGAAATAGCTGTATCAAGGATCGTAGAGCAGTGGACCGAATTGAAGACGCACTTGGAGATGGCGAGGCGCTCTGAAAAGTGCTATGCGGCAGAGGTGCTGTATGGTATGTACGAAAACCAGATCAATCTGGGGTACTTGCTTTTTTGAGACCGATTCTGACAGATGTTCAGAAGGTTAACAAGGCATTCGAGGCGAAAGATGGGGATCAAACAAAGCTGCTGAAAGACCTCATGACTCTGCTTTCGAGCTTGGTTTATAAAGTCGTAATTCCGACTGAGCAGATGGACGTTCTGACGTGCAGACTTGAGGACCACTTGAACCCCAAGCCATATCTGGGCTACCTGTTTGAGACGTACGTTGACAACATGAAGGCTGAGAAGACCGACGGGTTCTCTCTCGCAGATGAAGGTGTGATGCGAGAAATCTGCATAAGGTTTATTACCACGCTAGTAGATCAAATCAGACAGCGACTTTCCGACAACATCACAGTTCTCCAGAAGACATCACTTTTATCGGTCGAAAACACTTTGTGCGTCATGAATGAGCCATTGATTTCCCTGCTGGAAGCAATGGCAGTGCCCCTGAAACAATCGAAAAATTTCAAAACCAGTGGAGGAAAATCACCCTCCTTAACTCGGAGCAAATGTCGTCCACGCAGTCGTTCTGGTGTGAAGTTCACGCCTGTGGCGAAAATCCGTTCGCCGAGTTGGCCGGATTTGCCATGTCGATGCTGGTGCTTCCCTACTCAAATGCCGAAGTAGAGAGGACGTTTAGTCAGCTTAACATAGTAAAATCCAAGCTGAAGCTTGAAACAACGAACGCCATCCTCGTCGTAAGAGCGGGGCTGATGCGACACAAGAGGAGTTGTTTTGATTACGAACTTCCTGTGGCGGTTGTTAGTGCAATCGGGACATCTGCAACGTATATGCAACCAAGTCACCTTTCTGGTCCCTCAACAAGTACCAGCGGTCCTGTGGAGATGGTGTGAGACGACGACAGCGGTAGAAGACTCTTTTATATGTTATTTCAGCTCTCATAGTTTTGTGGAGCTTTTAACAATGATAAAGGTTTTTACCACACGAAATTTCACTGTTTTTTTTTAAATAAAATAGGTCTTAGCGGGAAATTTAGCGGATATCTTTTAGAATCTAGTGGAATCTGGCGGATTTCTTATTGCTTTTTAGCGGATTTTTGACGCCCAGTGATGGCAACACTGGCCGGATCTCATATCAAGTGCACGCATTTATTTATCTATATAACTTATAATGCGACTCAATGCTGCGAGTCACAGTAGCTTGGGTTACATATATACTAAGTTCCGTGTTTTCTGTGTGTTTTTTTATTTGCCGGTGTATATTTGAGAGTTGCGAGGCGTGGTTCCGAAGGAAGGAGTAACCTCGAGGACAGTTCTGTGCAGGGGCGGATTTAGAGAGGGGGTCCGGATGTCCTGACCCCTCTTAATTTCTGCATGTGTAAACTTTATGGCATAAAACGAAGGAGAGGGGGAGGGGGTTCCTAAACATATGGTACGCTGACCAACACCTGACCCCCCCCCCCCCCCCCTCAGGAAATTCCTGCATCCGCCCCTGGCTCTGTGTTGGGTGTGTTGGAATTCAAAACAAAACAAAACTGTAGATAAAATATTTCTTTCCATAAAGCTTCGTTTTGTTTTCTTTTTTTGTGTGTTTTTGAGGGCAACTTTGTTTCGGTTTTATTTATGTTTTCCCCAGTATGAATAGAACCGAATCGAGGGTTATTTTCGGAGTTTATTGATATTCACCGAAAACGCAGAACCCAGATAAAAGTACTCATGATTGGCAAAAAAATATATATATATATATATATCCGCTAAGCTGACATTCAGTAGAAACAAAGGTTGGTCGCTAGCACAGGCTGTCTGTGTCAGCCCTGCCACGTTCAATGTGAAATGATTTTGCTAGGAGCCGCGCCGTGGCGACTGTCTTGTCACACACTTCCAGAAAAACAATATTATATTTATGCACGATCGCTTAAAGTATTATACAGCCCTCAGATAACTGACGAATGCAACTTTCTAACGGTCAAATGTGCAACACTGTGTCATTCGAAAGGCTTTGTTGACGCCTTTACTTCTTCTTCCACTAAGTGCTGTCGTGTATTGTATATATATATATATATATATATATATATATATATATATATATATATATATATTTGAATTATTATGAAAGCACTTAGTGGAAGAAGTAAAGGCGTCAACAAAGCCTTCGAATGACACAGTGTTGCACATTCGACCGTTAGGAAGTTGCATTCGTCAGTTATCTGAGGGGTTGTATAATACTTTAAGCGATCGTGCATAAACATATATTGCTTTTCTGGAATCGTGTGACAAGACAAAAGTCGCCACGGTGCGGCTCCTAGCAAAATCATTTCACATCGAACGCGGCGAAACTGACACAGACAGCCTGTGTAGCGACCAACCTTTGTTTCTACTGAATGTCAGCTTAAAAATTGGGTTGTGGGGATATTTATACAGCGTGTAGTTGGTCAGCCATTTAAAGTTGCGACGAGTCACTCGCTGTAGATGAGCAATTTAGCCAGTGCAGTACAACCGCTAGCCTGGGGTCTTTAACGTGCACCACGCAGTAGTGATACACGACCGCACGCCGGTACGATGCTCATCCAGATCGAAACGGGCAGGGGTGGGGCTCGAATGAATGTCAGCTTAGCTGATCGCAGTGCTGTACACAACCTATAAAGCCACTCTCAGCGCAATTTTTGTTTGCACTAGACTTGGAAATTAAGAACTCACATCCGGGGGGGGGGGGGCGGAGGACTTGAAGTTCTCAATTCCCCCCCCGCCCCCCCCCGCCTGCGAAAACCGCAGTGATCATCTCAATCCCAGTAGGTCCACTCAATCCGCCGGCCGGCGAGTGAAAAGTAATCTAATGTAACACGCCAGCTGAACAAAAACGCTTCCTACGTAGATTTTATTAACTACTGGCACTGATAAATGTCATCCCGTATTGATTTCCGTACCATCGAGCGCACAAAATGCATCGTAAAGACAAATTTCAGGGCAGAAAAAAAATGATATGGCGGTGAGTTGTCGTCGTTGCCGCTCACAGCTGCGGGACACGCGATTAAAGCTGCGGTCTCCAAGCAACTTCCGCGGGCCGAATGACGTCAAAACGCATACAGACAGGACGCGGGTAGGTTTTTTAATGCGACCGCGGCGACTCGACGCGTTGATCGATGGGAGTATTTTCGCCCGCTCGCCGTGTCTTATGAACGAATTATTTCGCACGATATTTTAGTAAAATACGCAAATGCAATGCTAATGCAATGACAATTTCAATCCCAGAAAGGTAACGCGTACGCGTCCCTTTCGAACCCCATGAAACCTGAAATGGCAACTCGTTCCGAGATCGAGAACGAACGAGGAACGAGTTGTCGTTCCTATTCTTGGGGAACGTGTACGACACTGGTAACCTATTCAGAGCGTAAGCAGTACGCTCTCTTCTGCGGAATAGGAGACGCCATGAATTCGCGTATACACAGTCCAGTTTCAAGGCAGTTCTCGTCCGGGTGATAAGCAGGCCGTAGATTTTTCCGATGGTTATTTATACGAACAATAGGCGGATGTTTATCGACGCTCATTTATTTTGTAATACCTGCTGTATTTCGGTGATCTGTCTCGGGAAGCCGACAAAAAACAATAGTTACACCGGTGAGTAAACGTAAGACTAAGTTTTAGAGGGTAGTGGTTTCGACAAAACCGAGTTAATACAGAGTGAACGTTTCCAGTCATGGGTATTCTTCGGTTTTAACCGATTTTGTATTTTTACGTCAAAGGTCGTTTATCCGTGATTTTTTTTTATTAACGGACTGTGTATTTTGACTCCGACAGATGTTTATGTGGGTTTCACGGTTAAAACCGGGAAGTCATCGGCCTAGTCATAAGCATGGAAAGGTGAATAGGACGCTCTCCGTTCGTCCGGGCAACCATTGCCTCCACAACGCGACATACCGTTGCCGCAACATATCAATTCAAGAAAAGAACAAAACAAAAAAAGAACAACTTCGCTTTGCCGCATCTGGCAGGAGCGTCCTCTAAGAGACCCCCACCATAACGGAAGAAAGTCTTCCAAGAGAGAAAGGATATCGACCCCACCAACTCCCTGGATCGGGCACGCAGCCGCTGCCTGCGTTCTTCGCACACACACAAAGCACACCAAGCCACGCAGAACACACACAAAAAGACAAACACACACAAACACAAATAAAAAAAAAGCCTGGGCAGCTGGCACGCGCGCACCGAACGCCGTTTGGAGGGTTTCGCGTCCGCCGCGGCACAACCCTACGAAATGGAACCAGCGCAAATCGGCGGTACTTCGTTCATCCCTCAGCTGACAGTGCGGTCGTGGGTCGTAGGTCTATCTTTCGCCACGTGATCACGCTGCCTTTCCTTGCCCATGCGCAGGGAGAAGGGGGTCAGGTGATCAAAAAGAAGTCGGTTGACTGGTCCGTCATAGGCGTAGCTTCCACCGCACTGTGAGCTTAGTGGTGAGCGGAGTATACACTCCGCTTCAACCTCCGGTGTACCGCGTCGAACGCCCTGAGCCGTCCCAGCGAATCCAGTGATGTGAACCTTTGTCACGTCACTATGCGCTCCGGGCGTCGCTGGGGGACTACCGAAGGCCACGTGTCACTTTCGTGGCGTTGGATTGGCTTCGCTGGGTCGTAACGTCTTGAGCAGTCCGTCGTAAGGTACAGCGGAGCACAGTCTCTCCCCGCTGTAACGCGCAGGGTCCCTCTTGGGTCCATCTCGGAACGATATGCCCTCGCTCCTCATTGTGGGGGTACCTGAAGATCTCCTTCCTGGCGGAAAATGGACGTCCACCTGACCATCGACGATAACGAAACTATGGACGGCAGTTGGTGTCGCCGAATAAGACATTTCTTCGCTTTCACTTCTTTCCGGAGAGTCGTTACGATTCGTTCTTCGAGGGCCGAGATTTGGTTTCAAATGAGAATGCCATAGGCTGTTCTACTGGAAATCATCTGGTTTACGGGGACAGGGCGGATCGTGGAGGTAGTTGTTGAGCGACGTAGTTGGCTTTTAGCACTGTTTCCACGACCAGTTTGGGAGCGGGGGTAATCAGTGCGTCGAACGATGTTTCACCGAAGAGATCTTTTTGTCGACTACACAAATGAAGGTCTGTGTCTGTGACCGTGTCTATGTCTTCTACTTGTCCTCGTCTCTTGGCTACCTTTATTTGTGTAATGTATAACCAGCTAGCACGTCATATGATCTTAGTACATTTCTTCAACCAGCGACGTTTCAGCGACTTGTTTCATCGAAAGGCTTCCCACGTTCGTCTGATGTAAACACCTCGTGACGTTCGGCCGAACACAACCCTGCTTTACGATAACGAAAGCTTGTGTTGTTTGTTTGCCTTCAATGCCTTCAACTCACAGATAATGTCACAGCGTCAACAAAATGTGTGTCCATAAAAGTTTGCTCACGAAACGTGTTTTGACAAAACGATACGGACTCGCTCTGGAATGGCGTTCATTAGATCCAAGAATTTTTCGTTGTTTTGAATTGTTTTGTTTTGTTTTGTTTTAAATTGTTTTGAAAATTGGGGTTTAAATTTTGACAGTAAAGATATTTTATAAAATAACGGTACAACTAGAAACTATATGAATATTCATTTATTTATTTA
This sequence comes from Ixodes ricinus, assembly GCA_037355805.1. NCBI lineage: Eukaryota > Metazoa > Arthropoda > Arachnida > Ixodida > Ixodidae > Ixodes > Ixodes ricinus. The sequence goes on along the minus strand of JAZHYW010027144.1, from coordinate 149,821 downwards.
TTGACGAAATCTTGGCATATTTTCTGGCTGCTGCCAAATAAGATGTAATGTGATAGCGTTTGAAATTTTTTTTCTGTGTTATTTATTTATTTATTTGTCGAGTAAACTGCTCCTTTTTATTTTCCGGTTGCTGGAGTCGTGGCCATCTCCACAAATATCCGCCGTTATGGCATAAACAAAGCTACGATTTCCATTAAGTTGTTTTGTAAGGTTTATAACATCTTGAACGTGTCTTCGAGTGGTTTGTTTACAGCGTTTTGAGAAGTGGTCCCTCGATTTCCGTCTGGTGACGTGATAGCGAGTGTCATGCTGTCGCCTGCCGCGATCCTGGCGGCGTCACAACAGCGGTTGTCGGTATGGCTGACGCCTGTTATGCTACAGGTCGATCTGCAGCTTTACAGTTCACGAACGCTTCGGCAGCCAGAAGTTGGGACGCGGCGTCTACGGCGACACTCGTGTTTCTTCGTGCTTTTTAATGCGCCAGTATTAGAACGCTCGTTTTGACGAAAAACCCGGCGGTGTCTTTCGTTTGTCAGGGCCGGGAAGAAGCGAAAGCAGAAGGGGGAGAGGGTGACGCGTGCGACGCTCCCATTGCTCAGAAGTGATGACGTCAGCACGCTTGAACCTCTCTGTCTCTCCGCGGCGGTGACAAACGGACAGACACCGCCGGGTTTTCGTCAAAGCGAGCCCTTTCGTTTTCGTCAGTCACGCGCACAGCCAGCACCTCCTAGACAGCTTTAAAGCCTGCGCGTTACGTCACATGACGTCACGTCCGGGAGGCCGGCACGGGCGCTGATTGGATGTGAGTGCCGCGTCAGCATTCGCTTGGGACTATGATAGGAAACAAGCCCCTGGCGAACGCTGACGCGGCACTCGCATCCAATCAGTGCCCGTGCTGGCCTCCTGGACGTGACGTCATGTGACGTAACGCGCAGGCTTTGCTGTCTAGGAGGTGCTGGCACAGCTCGCGCGGAACCAAAGAAAAGGATACGCCACGCAACATCTCGTAGATAACACAGCCGTAGTGACTGAATGGGATGGCGTCATCAGAGATGGCCAACGTTGGACACAGATTAGAAGCAAGTTCTGCGTCAGCGTTCAGCTTCGAGTCAGGTTTCGAGCAGAACGTTGACGCCATTGTCATGTGCAATCTGTGCCCAGCGTTGGACTTTTCTGATGACGCCATCTCATTCAGCGCTATGGCTTTGTTATCTAGGAGGTGTCGCGCCACGGTGCGGTGGAATGCGGGCGTGCTTAGTTGCCGCTTTGCAGCCGCCCGATGTTCTTCGCTCTGGGCTTTCGCAGTAGCGGTGCGTGGGCTGTGATGTGTGTGTGTAGTTAAAACGATGAATGCGGTTCCTTCACGAGTGATATGAAGGAGGTTCCTTCCACGGATGGTGTGGATGTGGTTCTTTCCACGAGTGATATGGATGACCGCGTATCCAGTTGCGTGGACGTGCTGCTTACATACAAAGCACACAAAATGGGGTAAAATAAATTAGCAGGAAAATCCAGTGGTGAATTTTAGGGAATCCGTCTGCATGACCCTTGGTAAACGCCACACACGTCCCTCTTTTCGGGAAACGCTGACACTGTCCCCGTAACGAGACCCAAAGGAGGCAGCAAAAATAGAGAAAGCTAAAGAGAGCCAAAAGAAAAAAAGATGAAGGGTTCAGCCTTAGCGTTTCCCATAAGCGGTAGGTGTGCGGCGTTTCCAAGGGACACGCTAACGCATTTCCAAAGAATCCGCCAACGGATCTGTTTTGTACGTAACGTCTACGCCGAGACGCCGGCATCGCGTCATCCGACAGTATGAAACTCCGGCTTTTGTGACGTTGTTGTTCTTCCCATGGCATATAGTTCTCTACGTACCCGCTAAGAGCGGGTTCGATCTTCTCTTAAACTGAGCAATTTGGCCAGTCCACCGCAACTTCCAACCTCCCGTTCTTAGTCTCCATCGCGCGGCGGTCACCACACGACTATGCGCACGCGCGACACTGGTTCGACGAAGCTTAACTTCGTCGTACCAGTGTCGCGTTGTAGCGAGATCAATACAAAACTTATTGTCTGCACCGCAATCAAATAAAGACAAACCAAATGCGGTTTCCTTTCGAGGCATCCTGCTCACCGCTTCATTGGTTTTTCTTTCCGTTTTAGTCTAAGATTTTCATCACGAAACGTCCACATGCTCCTTCGCCTTGTTTGTACGGCAAACAAACAAACCATAACTCATCTTTCTGTTTTATACATATAGGATTGCGTGCGGTGGTTACTATTTAATGTTTTTTCTTCTCTCGATGGAGGCTATACCAAAGGACGGCAAATACAACGTGATTTGAGAAACCTCTCGAGTTCCGATGTTCAACGTTAGACCGGTAATACAAGTGCGGTAAAAAAAAGAAGAACTAAATAAAAGACTTTACACAGTTCCATTTTAGGATGGACGGCAAACGAGGTTACAAACCATCGAAGCCGATCTAGTGTAGTCTGAATGTCACGTGACTTTCAAAATGAGAGCATGTCGTCGCTCGGGGGCACATAGTCACGTGACTTGTTCGAAGAGCTGGATTGGCTGGAATGGCTCGTGGCGTTCGATGCGGTTCATCGCAAGGTGAAACGGAGTATGGGGACAACGGGTCTTGTCTTGCTGCGTGGACACAGGAGGTTGTTTCGAGTTTCAAACTACTTCAGCGGGAGGCGCAAGGAAACGCTATCTCGGCCAAACCACCTTTCCGTGGTCCTTTTGTACGGGGACATTTGAGTGGACCTCACTTTTCCCAAATAGAAAAAAAAAAGAGATTCGCTTTGTCCACTGGGTTTTTTTTTTTCTTCAAAAATAACGTTCGGTCGAATTGCATCGACATGAAATAACATGAGTACATTTCGAAACACAACTAAAGCAAATGCGATTGTTTAGTATATTTCCAAATTTTGAATTTGTTTAGACATTGACGCGTGTCATGTTACATCCTCTTGTAGTACCACCATGGCCTCTTTTTAATCAATGTGGGACTACAATTAGAAGTGATCCAAGTATACCGATAATATCAAATATTGTTTCCATGTATACGTAACAGTGTCGGGGTTTGGTCTAAAAAAGCAAATGTAGCCTCGGAGAATGCGGTGAGGTTTCAAGAACAGTAAAGGCAAATAAAATGCGGGTAATGCTCGCAGACTTTCACGTCCCGTACGGCGATATAAAACGTACGAAAATTGACAGATATAGTGCGTGAACAAAATGGAACTCTTTCGGAGTCGTGTTTAGCAAACAGGGCAATGTCCTAAAAACGCTATTTCGGGTAATAGGGACTTTTAGCAAAACGTTACCGTGTTTCGCTTATCGCAGTACGGGAGCCTTTGAAACACGCTTTTAAGCGAGCGCCCGCGGCCGATACCTTGACAGCGGGACGCGCGCTTCAAAGGCTTCGCTAGTGCGGTACGTGGAACACGGTGACGCCTTGCTGGAAGTCCCTATTATTCCAAGTTAACAATACAAACCCTAGTCACTGACAGCTCGAGCAAAGCGGAGCGTGGCACATCATCTTCACGCTTTTTTGCTTCGTGATTGGCTCTTCGGCGTCCCTACGGCTAAATGCCGCACTCTCATTGGCTGCGGACCGATAATGAGATGCGCGCAACACGCCAGGTTTCTTAAGCCTCTGTCACACTGCTCGTCCGCCGTCCAAAGACACGGTATAAAAAGATGTATCTCCGCAGACGCCTCAAGCACGTTTTAAACAGCTTCGTACATACGAAGGCTTCGAACCTATCACTGCGGACAGCTTTAACGCGATGGCGTTTAGGAGTTCGTGTCGCAAAAGATCCGGCGTCGTCGCCGGCGTTGGTGGGACTAAAAATACCATAATGCAACGCGCGCAGCCACGTGTGACGTCACACGTGGCTTTGACGTCATGACCCTTTCGACCCGCTAAATTTGGCGAGATTCTCCGCTAAATTTAGCGGAAAGCTTTCCGCTAACTTTCAAGGAAACATTTACGCAACATTTAGCGGAAAGATTTCTCGCCGAATTTATAGAAACATATTTCCGTCAAATTTAGCGGAACATTCTCCAGCCATATTTTGCGGAAAATTTCCTCGCCAAATTTGGCGGGAAAATTTAAATAAAAACACGTGAGGCTAATGACTAAAACACGCACACACGCTTGCACGGCGTGGGAACGAGGGCGGATTTAATGAGAATGCTTTGCGAACGGGGCTCGATAACGCTATCGCGTTCCACTCTTACAGGCGAAGCTTATGCGCCCCCCAAGTTTTGTTTGTATGACCAATGCGACGAAACGGTTGCGCTAGGAAGAAACACGTCTCAGATATTGGAGAGGTTTAGGGAACCGTTTTTACAGATCCGATACCGCGCGATGGGCCCTCCGGTATGCAGTCTTCTGCGGCAGCACATGCGCAGTTCGCACCGGAAGGCCTATCATACCGTATCGGATGTGCAGAAAAACAGGTTCCCTAAAACTGTCTAGTGTTTGCACAAAGTCTTCAGTATGATGTTGTTGGGCGGAATAGAAGAGTGAGCAACCTTAAGAAAGAAAGCGGCCGTAAGAGGAAAATCAAAGAATTTCGGCTGCAGGTTGTTTTGACTGCTGGTGGTGCAGCATATTACATTTCCGGCCATTTCCGAGCGACCTAGTGTCACTTCCAGCTGTGCCTAGTTGGAATTATAGGCCTGACGATAAGCGCTCAATGGTACCCCTCAACACAATGACTAGTCTATCATCATTGAATAGAATACATATTTATAGTGGCCGAATAAAAGGGGAGTCATTGTTCCTTTGTCGTACCCGTCTCAACTAGAGCGAAAAAAAAAGCTAACACATACACTAACAAAAACGAAAGTACGCGCTTTTTCTTCCCAAAGCATCCCATTCTTGATAGGCCCTCCCTTCAGAAAGCGGCTAAGCACCATTATTCCGCTATATACGGGATGAGGCGGGCAAAAGATATCGAAGAACCCGAAAATCTCTGCTCGAATAGCTCCCGTGCACTAACGACATAGAAAAAGAAAAAAAGAAATACAGCAAAACGGGACGACACGCATCCAGAAAACGAACCCATCGAAATAGACACCATATACTATTACGGAACGCAAAAAGTCAGTTAGGATAAAATAAAACTACCGAAAAATCCTTTGTGAAATACGAAACCTCGACGATCCCTAAGCCCGATGGCTCCGAATTCGGAAGAAAAGAGGGGGGGGGAGGGGTAACGATTGACAGAATGTGGCAACACTGGGAAGAGTGTCACGTGACCCGGTATTACAGCTTCATTGCCGAAAAAAAAAGCTGTCGTTAAGGGTCATGGAGCGCCCCTACTCTGTGGCGGGCAAACTGCTCGGAAGGCCATTTTTCTCGGCTGTTCGCCACTCTCTGAGTCCCTGTAATTTTTTTGTTATTTCCTTTTTTTATTTTTCGGTTTGCTGTCTTCCAGGATCGTGATTCTTTTTTTCGCGAGAACAAAACAAAGAAGAAAAACGAAGAGGGTGGCGCTAAAATGGGCTTAGACGGATAGGATTTATTTTAGCTCCAGAGGCTTCATGTGCACCCTCCGTTTTTATGAGGGCGCATCGCCATCATTTTTTACGCCGGCAATTGCCGCATCTCCTTCAGTGTCGCTAGCAGTCAGTTGGGATTTTTTTTGTGGTTGTCGTTTGCGATGAGCCAAAACTATAACTTGGTTCATGAATTCTCTATCTCTCATTCTACTGAGAAAGCACTCCTCATTTTATCGTGTCGGGCGACATTAATTTCATTCATTCGTCGTTTTGATCCACATCGTTCTGAAAAGAAAATGCCGATAACATTACTGATCGTGTCTGGTTAACCTCGTTAATATAAATACCCCCCGCTCTATGAACTTTTTGCAGCAGTTGTTCATGGGCGAAGCCATAAGCGACCTTCCGTTTTCCTTTCCAATTATTCCGCTTATTTCACTTCATCATTACCATAGCAGGACAGGTTATTCCCATTTTAGTTACCACAGTGGTAACTAAAATGGCCGATGTTAGTTAGCCTAACATCGGCCTTTGTTTAGGCTCGTCAACGCCACGCTTTAGTGTCTCGGCATCTCCGTAAGACAAGAGTTGGTCAGCAATGGCAGCTGTAATCTGGCGCGTGGGCAAAGCGTGTGAGGACAACACTTTTGGGGACAAACTATGTAAATACGTGCCTTTTTGTCTCGTCGTTACAAAAAAAAAAAAACTCACGTTAAAAACCTTCTTTTTGTGTGTGTGGGGAGGGGGCGGTGTTTACATTAACGAGCCATCACCGTACTGTAAGTAGCAGGGTGAGAACGAGGTGTGCGAAATCTACGTCTTATCACTCTAATATTTTCCGCTTAAAGTTTGAGAGGTAAACAGTACTGTGGTACGTTGCAGATTGAGGAAGAACTTTGCCTAGGTAACACGTATTTTTATGAGATCACGGTGTATACGTTTTTTTTTGTCTTCTAATATTAAGATTTGGTTGCAAGCAACACTTTATGCTGTTCGAGGTCCTCTAACTTTTTGGAGCGCTTGTTCCTACACAGCTTCTAACTTACTTGAGGCGCGTCCGGAGATAATTGTCTTATCACGTCCTCAGAGAACGCCGCGCCTTTTGTATCAGCAGAGGGCTTTAGAGTGAAGAGCGACTCCGCAACAATGCCTAAATGAGGAAATTTCGATGATCCCGGCACTCATCAGCGCCGAAGCACCATATGCAACAAAAGTAAGGAGTAAAGATTTCCCCTTTTCAACGAGTTTCACTTTCAATCGAATCGCGCTACCAGGCACGCTATAGGACTGTCTCTCGGCGACAGTCGGACTGCATTGTGTTCGGAACACTGCCAGAAGGAAGCAACAAAAAATACGCGAGCGTACGTGGGAGCGAGATTGAAAGATACCCAGTTTCAATTAAACAAAAGGACTCCCGGCCGTATACTTGTCGGTTCTTCTTTTTTCTTTCTTTCTTTTGGGAAGAATGAAAGGTGGCTGGAAAGTTCGGGACGCCGAGTTTCCATTCTCGATTTGCTGGCGATCGCCGCTATTGTGTCCTTCTGAGTGGTGCTTCCGGATAACGGCACGTTACGGCCGCTTTGCAAATGAATACAAGCAAAAAGGTATTCTGCAAAGCGACCACGGCGGGAACTTGCAAATGAGATAGCGTCATTTTTTATTTTTTTGGTATGCGTGTGTACAGTTTAATCGACACGCCTGTGACCCAACTTTTCTACTAATGCAGGCTCCCTTTATGTTTTGTATTAATTTATGGTAACCGCGACAGCTGCAGAAACGCAGGGCGTGTTCATGATCAGGCGTCCTCCATTCTGATTTGTTATTTGGCCTTAATATAAGCTAACGCCGGACGCTCAGTGGCTGCGGAGTCATAGTCCGATGATCGGTAACTAGCTACGCCATTTGTTTCTTAAGTTTCCGGTGACTATATGTTGGACATGCAAGTTTTCCCGAGCACCTCAAACTGCCGGCCAAATCAGGCACGAGGAAGAAATAATTGACAGCGACCTTCACCTTCAAAGTCCTCTAATGCGTGAAATGCTGATGCAGCATCCCTTATCGGGTTGTCTAGGAGGTATTGCTAGGAAGGGGAAGGGATGGGGAGAGAAAGTAGAGGGAAGGAGGGGAGAGGTGATGTGGGGAAATCGGTCTGCCTCGCGACGCATATTTTCCCGCCAAATTTATCGGGAAAAATGAACGGTTGTATACGTCGCTGACCTCGATTTCCCCAATAAATTTTACGACGAAACTCTAACTGATGTCTTGGTCAGAGACTTTAATTTCCCTACTAAACTTAGCGGGTAACTAAATTGGAGTATAGGTCAAGTGACATCAATTTTTCGATAAATTTAGCGGAGAGACTGAATTGATGCCTCGGCCACAAGACGTGAATTTCTCCGCTAAATTTAGCGGGGAAGCTCAGTTGACGCATAGGTTAGGTGCCGTCAGTTTTCCCCAGGTGTATAGGAAACGTTATGTCGTGTGACGCCATGTGGCGCCACTTTTTCGCCACATTTAGCGGAGAAACTTAATTCATGTATGTGTCTCGTTATATCAAGTTCCCCGCTACATTTAGCGGGAAATGCACGGACAGACGAACGGACGGAGGGACAAAGTTTTGAGATTGTGGGAATAGCAATCAAAAGCATTTTATGCTCTAAAGAAAAAAACTATTACCGAGAGCGGTGCAAACATGGTTTTCCAGAAAGAGTTATCCATATAACACAACAAAAATAAACCGAGGCCGACGACTCCGTCGCTAGGTATGCACGCCATTCATTACTCAGGCGAAAAACACAGTAGGACAGCTTCCTCGGGACGCGTCCTCCGAGGCAGCTTTGGGGCAGAGAATCAGCCGTGTCTAACTCCCTAAGCCCACATAATTGCGAGCCAAGTTTCTTTCCAACCGGCTCAGCCAATCGGAAGAATTACCCTCCCCCTCCATTTCGCTCCAGTTTTAAGAATTGCGCGCGGCCGACGCCAGCACCACCGCCGGCGGGCAGCGGCGTTCCGCATCGTCAGCTTTAATTAGGACTTAATCTCGTAAACACGCGGAGCCTTCGCGAGCTTCCGGTGAGCAAATAGGAGCCCAGCCAAACCCGGGTTCCGCAACAAGATGAAGCGAAGGGAAAGCTGCGGCCCTGCCGTAGCCAATCGGGTGCCGTGAAACGCGCTGCGTCACTTCCGGTTGAGTGATTCATATCAGGGGTTGAGAGGCAGTCATGACTCAGCGGTTATTGAGCCGGACGAACGAATCCACACCAGTTAGGACTGAATATTGACATAGGGGGTTTGAGGGGCTCTGTGCGTGTCAGTGCGTGCGGCTCAAGTTCGGTTCAGCTTGAAGTCAAAACGGAGTTTACCTCCAGGCACTAGGGTCCGAAGGGGGAGCGGTTGATGTAGAAGTCTTTGCGTGCGTCGTGTGTTCTGTCTGCACTGTTTAGTGGGGTGAATGCAGTGAGTGCTTTTCGACTACCTTTCAATCCACAACGAGAATATTTCTTTATGTAAATCTCGGTGAAATCGGATGCTTATATAGCTATATAGAACTAAACCGTAAACTTTCCAACCCTTAAAAAAACAAAAAAAACAACGGCGATCAGCATTTGCCAGTGTCAAAAATATAAATCGGTTTTAGCCGAAAAACATTGATAAACAACCGTTCTGTAAGAAAAGCAAAATCGGTTAACGGCCGACGCACAGTTCGCGCTTTCCACTTTCGCCCACCTCCTCCTTTCTATATTCTCTCTACTTTTTGTCTTGCCCCAGCTTGGCTCCCCTCACAGCTTAGGAGAGGGGAACGGTAAAAGGATTATTTTCTCTGCAGAAAACCGAGGTTGTACGTAGGCATTTAAGACCGAAAAACAACAATTTCTGCAGCTTTTTGCTCCACCTGGCACTCTTTTTTCTTTTTCTTTTTTGTCGGAACCTTTTTTCTCAGATTTAGACGCTTAGTTTGTTGATTAGATCGTCTCACCGATAATTATCATTTTACGTGTTTGTCCTGAAAAGATCACCAAAATACCCCGATATTTAACAAATAAATCTACACCGAAAAATATGCGCTGATTTTCCTCATAAATAAACACAGGAATGTCTAAGGCCTATAATTAACCAAAGAGCACATGAGATGAAACCCAAGATCGGTTTCCCTCGTTGTAATGCTTGTGAAAAATACTGTATTTAGAAACTCGTATTAGATTGGAGGTGGCATACGTATAGATGAGATTGTCAAATTGGGCAGGGAAACGTTTTATATGTAGACAAGCATTGAAGTATGCTGATACTCAGAAAAGCTCTTTATCAAACACCAAAAGGCCTGCAACGAGGTCAAATGAGTTCAGTTTGGTATGCGCGAAGCACAGTAAAATGAATAAAACAATTTACAGCGTGCAAAAGCCTACTGCACTTTTATACAGGGTGCGCGAGACAATTCCGGCGGCCATGACAGGGGGAAAGTAAATACTTTCAGTTTTTCTATGTTTGACCTTGTGTTTGGGTGGCACTTACCCAAAAACAACGACTCTTGATTCACTAGAGAGCCATTCCGTGAGAACTACGCTCTAGAAATGTCCCAGCGTGGTGCTGCGTCAATTTGCAATCTATTCCTTGACAAACATTCAAAGTGGAGTGTGTGTCTCATACCAGAGGTGACGGAGGTAGCTGAACTCTTACAATGTCTGCGGAAGAGCACCTGCCCTGCACATTTCGGACCTGAACTTGTGGCAATGCGGCAACTTTTTTTTCTTTTTTTTCTATCCAAACTAGGTAATTGAATGTTTCTCTATTTTTTTTTTCTGCGATTGCAATACTTCCTTTATTGTTAAGATGTATTGCAGCAAACGCTGGGAGACTAAAATCTTACGTCTAATAGTTGCTTTCGCTGCGCGAGATGTGTGTAGGTGAGGTGAGTTCTTGAGCAGACAGCTAGCGCATGTGAGTGATCGCAGTATTCTTTGCGGTGCGTCTTACGGTGAAACGGGGTGATTGCATATAGAGAAAGCCTGATACGCCTCCTGTAGGATGCGAATGCCGGTGATTCAATCCGAGCAGTCTTTAGCAGAGCTAAAAAGAACTATTCATGGCCCCTTTATAATATTGTCGCAACCTTTAGTCAGGTCTAGCCACAGTTTTATAATAAGAATAACTTTATTCAGCATATCGCATATTGGTGGGAGCTAGAGACAAAAGCTGACAAAGAAGCTTGTCGAGTCTCTAGCCCCATCGACAGGTAGGTTCACAGGGGAGCGAAGTTTCTTACAAAGCAAGTAAAAGTAACAGCAAAATAAACGGAAACAACCAGAAAACACTACTCTGGTAAAACAAGAAGAAGATGACTAACTGGTCATCAACTACACATGAAATAAATAAGGACAAGAAATGTTTTGAAGAAATTCCGCCTTAAAACAAGACAAGCCTTCATCCCTCAATCCCTACATCCACGCTCCCTGTTTTCTTCCAAAACTGCAATGGGCTATGTACCCGCAATCGGCGTCAAACATTTAACTTTGGAGAAAGATTGGTATTTTTAGCAAAACCTCGTTTTTTTTTCGTTTTTTTTCTCTCGGAATAATGCTATCTAGATGGAGAGCTGCTGACAATATACTTCATCGGCATATGGTCTGGTGTTGCCCGCGGTAAGGGTAAGTTAAAGTCTTCCAAGTGTGTGGATAATTGATATAACACGTTTATCTAAAACAAAAGATGAAAGCTTTCTATTTTCTAAGGTTTCACCCCGCGCCAACCTGGAACTTCGTCACCAAAGAACTGAAGGTTGATATGCAAAAATATGGGAAATTCTCACGTGCAAGCTAAATATCAGTTACGCACCACCCGCTAATATTTTCCCGATATACATTTAGAGGCACTGTGATATACTGCAGCCATGGAGGGCATGGCTTGGCGCTTCATTGTATGAAAGTTTATTTAGATTTTAACCAACTAAACTTAGTATGGAGGTAGAGACAAGCGGCATTTCTGCCTGACTAAAGCCTTACCTCCCCCCCCCCCCCTCTACAGCAAGTATTAGGTCCTACTACCTCTAGCTGCACAGGTTCTGGCATTCCTGTGCCGTGTGTTGTAAGCGCATTCAGAACAACAGCCCAAACGACAAAAGCTGCTGACAAAACCACGCATCGGGGGACGAGCGCCTTTTCAAAAGGCAAAGCATCCCACACACCACCATTTTCAAACCATCTTCAAGGTGGGCATTGAAGAACGCACGTCAAAACAAGCCCTCCCCGAAACCTCATTAGCTGATCTAGAGGCAATGCACTGGCCACTCCCATTCTCGTCGCAGCCACAGAAGGGCCCTCACGATTCTAAGCATGGACACTTGACACGCGAACACATCACGTCAACAACACACTTCTTGAGTACGCAACCTCCTGGGGCTATATTCATAATTAAGAGACGTTGGCTCTACCCGGGTCCCTCATTAGCTTTCTTTCGCTGCACCAAGCTTCCAACAACGTGTAAAAAAATCAAAGTACTCAGTTCGAAGCGTCTTACTCCGTTTCTCCTTACGATGAACCGTACAGGATACTACGCGCCATCGAAGCCAATAGAATCTAGTGTACACCATGTCGCTTTCGGGAGTGACGCAACGACGCGCAGTGTGCGTGGTCACGTGTTATAATCGCTACGCTGTATTGGCTAGGATGGCTCGTAACGTCCACTGCGGTCTATCTTAAGGCGAAGCGTGGTTTAACAAAGGAGGCGGCAAGAAGTCAAGAAAACTCAAAGCAAAAGTGTCTACCACACGGACCTATACTGCGTTCTATATTAAGATGAGCTTTTGAAGGTACCCAACGCTAATACATAACCTACATGAGTAACGTCATTAATCATCCGCAATGCCTGACTAGTCAGCCGGCTTGTAACCTTAGCGGTGACGCGTGCACATTCTCGGTAGCCGATCGGTTTCTCGGTGTCGAAGAGCGGAACGAAAGCGGCTCAGCTGGCTAGTAACATTTTCAGCGCTCCATCTCAAAGAGAAAACCATGTAGGTACCTCGAGGATTCTGTAAATAATCAAGTGGAGCGAATCCAGATTGTGAAGGTGACGTCGTCCTTGTTTTGTTAGGCGCTTAGTCCCCCCCCCCCCCCCCTCCCCCCCCTAAATATGTCGAAATAAAGAAGGCTGAGGCGGGGGTTCGGGACGGGGAGGGAAAGGGGGGGGGGGGAGCCTGATGACTTTAACAGATGCCTTCTTCTTCAAAGTCGCCCAGGGGGGGGGGGGGGGGGGCGGTGCACTGGGATTAACGAGACAGCCGAACTTGAGACAATAGAGGGACTGGAAAATGGTGGCGTCGACGGAAGGAGACTCGCTTGTCTCGTGGAGGGTGGCGGAGGGAGAAGTTCCCGTGCGAGAGCGTTCGCCCTTGTTCAGAAATTGGCGAACGTCGCCTATCGCCGAGGCGTTTGCTCCAAAATGGCCGTGCGCCCCGAACAAAGGACATGTTCTGAGCAGCTCCATCCATTACGTACGCGCGTTCGCGTCGGGAAAAGGCGCTCGATTTGGTGCGAATAAAGTCGGTACGTGCGATCAGCAGTGGCATAGTTCGTGTAGTGCAGCGACAAGGTCTGATGGACGTTTGTATGTATAAGAGTAGAGGTACTGATGTTGTTGATCTTGTGTTCAAATCGGCAAGACGACGGCTCGGGTATTTTCTGTAGACTGAAGCGTCTTCATCGTTAATGACTGGGGATCTGTGACCCCTGTGGCTTGAGGCTATAAATGTGGCACAGCGACAGAACTGTATACGCGAGAAGAGCACAGCGTCAGAACAGCACCGCGATAAACAACTCACAAACTAGAATCTTCTGCTCTTGCTGTTCGGATTATATCTTTTGTTTGAGATTCTCTCAAACTTATTCACAAGCAGAAGGGTTTGGGTTTGGGCTAGTTGGTTGAACAGTAAGTTAAAAGCGCTAAAAGCGACTGGACGATTAAGAAGAACACACTACAGAGCGCTACTTGCAACTGTGTTTTCCAATTAAACCATTTGCAAGTGGCGCTCTGTGGTATGTGTCTCTTACTCGTCCATCGTTTCGAGCGCTTCTACACCTAAACTTATTCTAGCTATGCACAAATTTATATTAACAGACTTTGGGGTAAAGTACGAGCAGAAAGTAGAATAACCTGTATAAAGGCTATCTCGTGTGTTTAAACGAACTGGCTGGCAATCAGCTAAACGCGACTATAGCTTCAATACCTGAACTGATGTAACAAGAAGTTGTAAACGTAAAACTACTTGATTCAGATAATATCACTTTTTGAATGCCTAAGAGACCAGTTTGAATGCCTAAGAGAGCAGCAAAACGGAATCAGTGTAGGCACTGTGAAGCGGATGAAGTATGCTCTACGAACAATCACTGTACAGTTCATCCTGCTCTTGTTATTCACCGCTTGTTATTAACAGACCCAATAACTTATATTCCGTCGGAAATATATAATTAATGTGCTTACTAGGAGCCGGGAATCTAAAACCTAAATAAGCTGAAATATACCACACAAATTATTGACACTGACAAGATAACAATGGCAGGCAGGTTCTTCGGTTGTCCCTCCTCCAGGGAGTATTGCCAATAGTCTCTGTAAGGGACCATTTGCGATTGCGGCGAAATCGACGGCACCTAGCGGTTAGAAAAGAGAGCTTTGTCGGTAGGTTCGTCCTTCAGCCTTCTCGAGAGACTCAAATATTCACAGCGCGTGGCGGTCAAAACAAGCCATGAAAGTATGTTCATAAACACGTGACGAAAATTGCCAATATAGAACAACAAAAGGTGGCAATGCTGTATTGAAGACCGTAAAACGTCATCGAGCATTGCTGCAAGGTTATTAAGCTGTGCTTTGACTACGAAATAGGGTTGACACCGAGCGCATTGAGTACACGGCATATGTGCACATGGTTCAATAAAAACCTTAAGGCGCAATTAAATTCATGCTAAAGCTAATGGTACTCGATACTAAACAAGCAAATATTTGAAGCAAACAGAATTATTTTGTACCTACTTTATCCGGACACAAGTGAGGACGTTTTAAAAATTATGCTGCAAGAATTCTCGCCTTGCATAAAAACTCGAAGCGCAAATTTATCTTTGGGCACGCTCTACAGTTTGTTGCAGCAGTGGCACTCGGTTGGACCGAGATGTACACCGAAGCTTTTTGAGATAAATTAACTATAATAAGTTGAATCTAAGCTCGGACGGATTTTGACGCAGATATCACGCATGCCAAACATTTGCTATGCAAGAAAATATAATATTTTAATCCAGGCGAGATTATCATTCCAGTCGGCTTGCGAGATAAACTATTCATTGAATATAAAATGAATTTACGACTTGACATTCGAGCCTACAATCATTGATTACATAAAATATGCGGACGTCTCATACAATGTCTGGAAGACTATACTTCTTCTTGTGTCGCCTATTCATACGTCACCGGCGAATTAAAGTGGCACGGAGCGGTATTCAAACTGCAGCTGTGCTCTGCGCTCAAGTAGCTGTCGCCGTGCTCCTTCGCGATGCATGTTAAACTACTCAAGTTAGTCTCATCCAATCAAAAGCGGAAAAAAAGAAGTCAGACGCCTTTCGACTCCGAACGACGCCGTGTTTTGTAACCGTCCATTGTTGGCCGGCATCTGATAAATCGCGGCACCCAGCTAATGTTGTGTAGCGGTTGAAGTTTAAGCGCTACGCTGACGTCACGTCATTGATCGGCCACCACATTGAGCGGCATTAAATTCGTTTATGATGGCTTCGCTCAAAGGCTATGATACAATACGCGTACGATAGTTGAATGAATTGATCGATGGACGAACGGGTGCTGCTCAACCATTCTGATAGGGCGACAGCTTGCGCCCCCTAGTTGTTGTTTTAGTTTTAGCTCCAAAAGCTCAGAATATTTTTATGCTGTAGTAAGAAGGAATATAGCGTTTGCAACATACCTAGATTCTAGCTAAAGAAACACCGTAAGACATAACTTGACACGTATTCGCACGTATTCAGGTTAGTAACGCCCAAGTAGTAGCAACAATGTCATGTGTTTTTTGAGCTATTTCTCTTTTAGTTGTATTTCTATTAAATAATGCCCCTGTCGGACGGGCATCGAATCAAGTCAAGACGAAATGTGTTGCATTTTTTTAAACAAGTTGTTAATTCGTAAGATATTTATTCGCGCAGGTATCTGAAAGTTTTGAAAGAAAACTACAAAGGGACGGCCCCTTGGTAATAGTAGGGTTTCGTTAGGGATAAAAAGTTAGCCCAGAATTTGACAGCAATCAAAAAAAAAACGTAAATAAACGAGAACAAGGTTGCACAAAGTAAAGGCGCTCTTGTGGTACGTACATGATAGAAACTAAAAGTGATATAACCAATTGAAAAACAAAAGAAAAACACGTTATACAAACAAATGCCGAGTCAGAAGGAGATAACGGTATAGACATTCACAAACTTCTATCAGTTAGAAAGAATCTGTTAAATGTTTTGGTTTTTCTTGTTCATGTCACAGGAAGTGATTACTCCGTTCACCCTTCAGCTGAGACTGCGGTGGAAGCTACATCCTCGTGTAGACCCCTCATAGATCACTCTTTCGTCACGTGATCACGCTCCCGCCCAAACACACGCGCATAGAGACGCGCCAGGTGACGAAAGGGAGGCTGCTGATTGGTCCGGTCAACGCCGCCTGTACAGCGGCATTGAGTCTGGCGGGCACCACCGCGGTCTCAGGTTGGCGGTGAACCAAGTGTTGTGGTGATTTTTTTTAAATTAATTTTGTACTATTGAAGTTTACAGTGTTTCAATGGCACTTTTTGCTTTACTGTTTTTATAAACTTGTATTGTTCTGGATGTGTTTTGCTTTCTTTCGTATATTTTATGTGAACGTTGATTGTATACTACATGCGAAGTTCTACCCCATGCCTGTCACAGCCACTATTAGGGGCGAACCGTATTCATAAATAAATAAAAAAAGGCAATCCGATGTAGACTTTGCTTCTCGGAACTGTAAGCAAATCTTGTGGAGAAACTTCGCTTCAATCTTTCAGGCGTCTCAAGAGACTCTTTTTGACTCTTCGTTATAAAGTATTTCACTAAAAGTAAGTTAATTTCGTGCTTTTATAAAACATCTCGCGAAGTACACTTAAAATATACGTGTGATCTAGCATATGAAAAATATAGTACGTACACCTAATTTACCTAAGAAGGTCGACACGTTGACCATAGAACATAAAAACGACGTATTTGAAAAACGTATTAAGAGTAAACTTCAGTTATTGCAAATATTCTAAAATTTTAAATTATGTGAACATTTTTGCTTTATAAAAGTTCGAATTTGCAATACTTACTTAGACAGCTTCGCGTTTTACCAAGGGGGAGCTAACTAGTTCTCTAAAGAAAACAAGAACCGAATTGCTCGAAAGAATCTAGATGAGCAAAAACTATCCTCATTTTCACAGGACGTTTTCTTAACAATTTCTTCAGATCAACCACGTGAAAAAAAGAGTTCATATCAGCCATAAGCTTTTCTTTAGTAACTTTATGCCAGGCTTTCCAGTGAGCTATCAATGTGGCGCTCCTACATCGCAGCTTGTACGGGTGATAAATTACGATTTAAATTGCAGCGCCAGTTCCGGTTAGTAATCTCGACTTGGCTGCCATGGCGCGCTGCGCATTAGTTTCTCGCGATCGATAGGATCTTCCGGACGTTTGGGGGCCCTTCCAAATTTCCCATGGGAAGTTTGGCCACAAACACGTGGCACATCTAGCCGTTACATCAGGTACCCAGGACAACCGATGCGGAAGAGGGCAATAAGCAATAATCCTTGATATATTGGTCGTAAGGAGGAGATAAACAATAAACCGAAACTCATATACGTGCATACAGCCAATTCACACCAATGCAGTGAAAGCGGAAAACAAGAAATAGTGAGTAGCAGAGAGATAGGAGGATTACCATACTTCAAGACATTTGATTTCATCAATTGTGAAACCAGCTGTAAAATTTAACGAACACACCTGGCGGAAACAAACGCTGGCCTTAATAGGCTGAGGTGTAAATACGATAAAAGTCCGTTTTAGTTGATTTAGACAAAGCTATGTAACTTTCCTATGGAAATGTTTTAGACTCTAGGAAGCATTTTTGTTTTTCGATGAAGACACTAGAAGGAAATATTTGTAATATGCGTCGCTTCTTCGCCCCTGCGCTTGTGCCGAGACCGAACCACGTTTTGGGTTGGCGCAGGCGTAGGCAAAGCTTTTGTGTATACTATTCTAAAACTACTTGCTTCTCAATTTATAGGATCAAAATAAAGTGAAAGGCGCCATGAAGAACTAAGACAGGAAAAACATATTCATTTTATCCTTTTATTACGTGTAACGTACCAGCACGCCAGATTCGTCGAATTCTCAATTAAATCGAGGTTCAATTGATTTTTTAGCTCAATCAACTTATCTAATCTCAATCTAGTACCTGCATCGTCGAGTAGAAGGACAGGATGACTTTTGATGGTATGTATACCAAACTATTTCTGAAGAGAAGTGCAGGTGGTACCAAGTGACGTGGAACTTCTACCATATAATGATTGTTAACGTGGGATGTCTACGGTAGGAAAAAGTGCGCATATATTGCAATAAGATGCAGTCTACTGAAATCGGTCATTTTGAAGCTTGCGTAGGCTAGACCTTATTTCGAAGTGTTGACATCAACATTGTATGTTACGGTATTATATGTTATACTACCTTATTTTATGGTCTGTACAATGCAGTACCATTTAATATTATGTATTGTATGGCATATGATATGGTGTTGGACAGTCTGAGGAGTTTAGAGTTTTGTGTTGCGTTCATTGGAATTACTAAACATCAGATACCGCATGTCAATGCAATATCCCGAAACGTCAGCCGCTGTCCGGGTCATCGCCGACCGCGTGAACCTGCCGCCGCAATCAAGTGTTTTCGCACTTCAGACGACCCCGCAGTTTAATGTAAACGGTCATTTGGTTTAGCTTTGCGTTAATTTATTTAATGTTGCATCGGGACGATGCACATTTAAAGGGAGAATAATGCACGCGTGCTTGACCGAGAAAGTAACGCTTCTTCGTAATTCTAGAAGATTCGAGTTTATTCTTGCCCCGAGTGTAAAAGATGGAAAGGCCAACACGACCTTGCCGAGTCAGTCTCGCCCTAACTCACTCCCGAACAATCTAGGCGAATATTCAAGATACCGAGTGCCGCAGATAAGGAGCCGAGCGCGGCCTTCTCGATTAAACGACGACGCAGTCTCTCTCGTAGTCTTGCTCCAGCCAGCGGTCACGCCCACCCTGCGACGTTCACAGCTGCTGTTTCGACGCTCGTTCTTTACTTTTGTTTCTGGCATAAGTTCACCGATTAGACCTTTATTTTCCGTTCATGTTTGTCAAGCCATTTAGGTCCGCGGCTGTAGGTATGATATCGTACGGTTCCAGGTTGTGTTGTATGGTAATTTAATGTTTGATATGGTATAGTATAGAGGGTATGGCATGTCATCACATCTGGAAGGGCAGTTGTATGCAATGATCCGTTTCTGGCGGCAGCATGACGAGCAACAGCAACAAACGATAATCTGTTCTGTACGTCATTCCAGTTATCTGCTGAGCGCCTGGCCGTGTACAAGCGGTAGCTGCAGCGTGGGATCGGCTGTGACGTGTTACTACAAGCCAAGCGGACCATCGTGATTTCATCCAACGAAGAGAAGTGTGCAGCCCCGCCCATGGTACCAGACCCAAGCGACCTCTGAGCAAGAAATCCGGCCATAAAAGCCGTCACCAACGTGAGCCGCAGCATTCTGGCAGCAGCAGCGACGAGCAACAGCAACAAACGATAATCTGTTCTGTACGTCATTCCAGGTTGGTTTATTTTACTATCATTCCTAAGGCAATTACATTCTTGTCGCTGCTGCTGCCTGTTGTGCCTGCTATTTGGTCTATGCACGCTATCAAAGATGACCGATACGTTGTGTTTGAAATGCCAAGAGGAAATCCTCGATGATGAGCAGTCAATTACGTGTAGTGAATGCGGTTACACGTATCATTGCGGTAGCTGTGCGGGAGTCTCTGAAGTAACATTAAAAACAAAGGGCGAGACCTATCGTAACGCGTGGAAATGCCCCACTTGTCGAACCTCAAAGCTTAAGAGTGGCGCGGCCAACAAACCGAAATCGGATGTCGACGTATCGACCATGTTAGCTTCCATGAACAACAAATTAGATGAACTCTTAGATCTCAAAGAAACTGTTGGAGGCATCGAAGCATCCATTAGCATGATGTCGGCAAAATATGATGAAGTATTAAAAAGCGTCAAAGAACAGAGGGAAGAAATTAAACAACTAAAAAGTAAAGTGGCGGAACTCGAGGGAAAAGACAATGGTGAGGAGGTAAAGAGGCTCAGGAGTGAACTTCATGACCTCGAATGGAGAAACCGAAAGCTCAACCTTGAATTTCACGGTATCGCAAAGACGAACGACGAGGATCTAATGAGCAAAATAAACGAAATAGCTCCTAGCCTAGAACTGCCTGAGTTAGCTGAAGCCGAAGTAACCGCCATTCACCGACTGCCCTCAAAGCCAGATAAGATCCCCGGCATTATTGTCCGCTTTGCTTCGCAAACAACAAGGGACGCATGGTTGAGCAGGAGGGGAAAGTTACGAAACACTGGAAACAAATACTTCATCAATGAAAACCTGACGAAGCAAAATCGTGAACTGCTAGCCAAGGCAAAAGAATGGACGAAGGGAAAAGGCTTCATGTACGTATGGCACAGGAATGGAAAAGTCTTTATCAGGCGCAAAGATGGTGATGACGCCTATGTGATAAGAAGCGAAGATGATCTGAAAGCGATCCATTCGTAGCTCGAGGTCTTTATCGCCTAGATAACTAGGGCCTTCGCAATTCATGAAAGAATCACCGTACGTACTTCCCGCTAATTTTTCACAATATCTTGAACGCAGTTTTGAGTCGTCACTGAAAGTTTTTCATTTAAATGCAAGGTCTGCTAAAAATAAAGTAACAGATCTCGAGTGTCTTTTTAGCCAGTTTTCAATTAAATTCAATATAATTATGTTTACCGAGACATGGTATTCTGAGGAAGAAGATGTTTTTAGGCTGCCATCTTATAACCACTACTGTTTAAATCGTGTTTCTAATCGTGGCGGAGGTGTATGTTTGTTGATTGAAGAAAGCATCAAAACCGAATTATTATCTACTTTTTGTACTATGACAAAGGATTATGAAGTGTTATCTTTGGTGGCAGAAAATATGCTTATATCTGTGGTTTACCGCCCACCGGATGGCAATATTAACAACTTTCTTGCATATTTTGAGGGGCTTTTGGGATTCGGTAGTGATAATAACTTGAATGTAATCATTGGAGGAGATTTAAATATTAATATGCTACTTGATAATACGCCTAGAACTGAATTTGAAATATTACTTGCAACGTATGGATACGCTAACATAATAACTCGACCAACAAGAATTACAGTGCACACGGAAACTCTTATTGACCTTTTTATTACAAACATTGATCACACATGTCTGAAAGGTGGTATACTTAACACCCATATAAGCGATCACCTACCTATATTCCTATGCGTAAATGATAGTCTTTCTCACAAAAAAAATGCAGAGTCATTTAGGCACTTTCAGCATATCACCCCTTCTAATCTGGACATGTTTCGTAATGATATTGAAAATGCTGACTGGAACAATGTTCTTGCTGCAACAGACCCTGATGTAGCTTACGATACGTTCCTAGAAAGTTTTAAACGCTTCTACATAAAAAATTTTCCTTACAAAAAAACTAAAAAATCGCGTAGAATCCGGAAACCGTGGATTACCCCAAGTCTTTTATCGAAAATTAATGAAAAAACAAGTTATTTCAAAGATTTAACAAATCAAGAAATCAAGATGATTTGACAAAGTTTAAAGCTTATCGCAACCAGTTAACAAAGGAGCTAAGAACCGCTAGGGAACGGTATTATCACAATAGTTTTAGATCTTCAGCTGGACGTATTGATGTTATTTGGAAAAAAGTTAATTCAATTAGACAAAATAATCAGAACCATGAGAATATAGATAGATTGCATATTAACGGAGAAGAAGTTAAAGATACTGCTTTAGCTAATGTATTTAATGATTACTTTGTAAATCTAGTTTCTCTAGCTTATGATGATAAGGCTTGCGAGTATATTAAATATAGAAACTTAAATTCAATATTCTTGGATCCCGTTAGCGATTCCGAGGTCTTTAATGTATTTATGAACTTAAATAATACATGCAGTAGAGATGCGGATGATATCCAAATTAGACCCGTAAAATATGTATTAGACTTAGTCGTGCATTGTTTAACTCATATATTTAACTTGTGTTTATCTGCAGGTATATTTCCAAAACGTATGCAGATTGCCAAAGTTTCTGTACTGCATAAGAAAGGTGATAAGAATGACATTAATAACTATAGACCTGTTTCAATACTTCCCGTGTTTTCAAAAGGGCTTGAAAGACTTATTCATGTAAGATTGTCAAAATTTTTCGATAAGTATGAACTCATTACAAGGTCGCAGTTTGGATTTCAAAAACATCGTTCTACGGAACTTGCCTTACTTGAAGAAAAAGAATTTATCTTACGCAACTTAGAGGATAAGAAACGTTGTTTTGGGGGTTTATATTGATTTTACTAAAGCTTTCGATTATTTAAACCACGAATTATTATTGCAAAAACTCGAATTTTATGGTGTTCGTGGGCAAGCCTTGCATCTAATACGGTCCTACCTCGAAAATCGGAAACAATATGTGTGTTGTGGTAACTTTTGTTCTAATATAAAACCAATTTTTTCAGGGGTACCACAGGGAAGTATTTTAGGGCCATTTCTTTTTAACGTCTATGTAAATGATATAGTAAATATTGACCAGTCTATTAAATATGTAATGTATGCAGACGATACAACACTTCTTTATGCTGCTGATAATGTGGAAGAGCTCGTGTCAAAAATTAATTTAGTATTAGATAAAATATCATCATGGACCGACAGGAACGCTCTAAAAATAAATACTAGCAAAACTAAAGCTGTTATATTTCGGACAAAACATAAATCTATTCCATCCATATGTAGGATAACCTTAAACTCAGTTGACATCGAATTGGTAGATGGATTTTAAAACACTTGGTGTAGTGTTTTCCCATAATATGACCTGGGACCATCATATTGCGTATCTAAATAAAAAGCTATCTAAGGTTGTAGGGCTGATATGCCGGCACCGGTATATACTTCCAACATCAATTAAACTCTTGTTATATAAATCGTTATTTTATTCTCATTTAAATTACTGTTCCTTAGTCTGGAGTACAACTACAATAACAAACTTGGAGAAAGTACACTTAATTCAAAAAAGAATGCTAAGAACTATTGCAAATGCACCATATTTGTCGCATACAGAAAACTTGTTCAAAATTTATAATATACTTAGTATCAAAAATATGTATAGCTATAGACTATCCACAAGCCTTAAAAAAGAATTGCAACATAACACCTCTTCCTTGGTAACATTGTCAAATTTACAAAAACATGTTTTAACGTATCAAACTCGTAACCCCGATTATTGGCAAATACCAACGTGTCGATTGAATGTTGGCAAAGAAATGTTATCCTACCGAGTCCCAAGACTTCTCAATTCACTAATTTTTTACAATATTGATATAGATAAATTGAGTTTAAATGAATTACGTACTGTTATGTATAGCTTTGATGTAGTGTACTGATATTTGGTTTTGTATATACTTGGATGTTGTATCTCTATGTTCTCGATAAGTTGTTCATCTGGAATTCCTTTTCATGTTCATGTATTTGTATCTCATTATGTAAACGTAGATTTTGTATATTTATATGCTTTGAAGATTGGCAAGGATAATTGATATCTGTTGAATGCGCTTATTCTTTGATTGAATGCCTTTGTATTTTATTTTGTTCCCTCTGACTGCTGCAGAATGTCACTGGGGCCGAGAGCTCGTCAAGCCGTCTATCGCGGCTTTTATTCTCGGTCCCATCATTACCTGCAATGGGAAATGAAAATAAAGCTTATTATTTATATTATATCCTATTGTATTTCATTATCCGCTATAATAAGATATTGTCATGAATGACAAGTGATGAGGCGATAATAACTGAAGAAACTAAACGTTTAATGGGGCGAACTTGTGCCTAAAAATGAAAAAGGAACAGAAGAGAGCAGAGCGTCGCGGGCGTCGAAGTCGCCGTGACAGCAGAGTCGAGCGCTGGGCGAAACTCGAACCCGGCTCGCCACGCGGAGCGCCTTTTGTACCGGCGTGGGTTTCTGGAACATCCGGCCTAGAACGTTCGGGGCGTAGAACATTCTTAACTCGGTGAAACTAGAAAGTTCTCGAACTTGCGAAAATGACAAGTAGGAAGAATAAATAAAAGACACTTCGCTCCCAGGAATCGAACCCTCGCTCATCGCGCGGGGAAGCAAACACGAAAACCGTTAAGCCACGGCCGCGCTGCCTACTTGGCACCTGTGCGCGCGGCAATATATCACATTATGATATAGTAGGCTGCGTTATTGCAGATAATGCAATGTACTCTTGCGTTTAGTTTGCTATATATAGAAAAGTACCTTGCGGTAAAGAATGGTGCTGTGTTATATTGTGTGCCAAAATTCGAAGAAAAGGAACTGGAAGCCAGAGGCCAGGCTTCTAGAACGAAGGAGTTTCTTTAACAACCATACTCTAGCGTCCAAAGTCAACAAAATTAAAGGAGGTCGCAGTTCAAGTTTTCACTGACCACAGGTCGTCGATGGTCTATCGCTTTTGCAAGCAGCAAACAATTACCAACGGTTTTCATTTCCGTACTTCTATAATGTATGAAATGTAGCATTAGCTTTGTTCTCTAATGTATTAAATGCAGCGTTAGTTCAACTTCAAATTGATTTAGAAAACATCAAACAGTACTTTTTGTTTGTCTTTTGTCTGAAAAATATAATGCATACTAAATTCTCTGCTCAATTTAGCCAGGAAATGACGTCACTTGATCTGACGTCTTGTGACGCCATGTCGCTTGACGTCATGGTACCACGTGACACCAGAAAGACACTGCGGCGTTACGATGTCACTCCAATACGTCACATGACGTTATCATGCGACGTCAGGTCATGTGACGTCGATTTCTGCGCTAAATTTAGCGTGGAAATTGATATCACAGGTTCAAGTTGTGGTGTCACGGGATACCCTGACGTCACGTGACGTCAATCTTCCCACTAAATTTCGCATGGAAATGACGTCGCACGACCCGGCGTTTCGTGAGGCCAGGTCAGGTGATCTGACGCCATCAGGTGCCACCAGCAAGACGCCGCTGCGTTGCGGCGTCACCTGACTTGACGTCACACGACGTAGGGTCACATGACGTAAATTTCGCGCACTATATTTAGCGGGAAAGTCGACATCACGGTTTCCAGTTGTTGTATCAAAGGACATTATGATGCCACGTGACGTCAAAATTTTCCGCTATATTTACCGGGGAAATGTACGCACGGACGGACCCACAAACGGACGCACAAGTTTCCGGGATTAGAGAGGCTAAAAAGGACGCGCCCTCTGCGTAGCGCGCGTCCCGACTTGCAGCGGGAACGTGTGTCTGCCCTGTTCGATCGCGTCGGAATCCCCGTTGCCGGTCCTTTCCCTTCGAGCGCAGGGTTAAGGCAAGCGACCAGTACCCCCCCCCCTCCTCCACGCTGATAGAAGGGTGCGTGGCACCGTGAGCCCGCAGCGGATCTCGGGATGATTCGTTGCCCCGGACAACCGTTGGCCCCACGCTGCCGCTCCCTTCCATGCCCCCCGACAACCGCGGTCTCTGTGTGGGCGCAACGTCCCCTAGACAACATGGCCTCAGTGCTTCAATCTTTTGCGTCACCTACTGTAGGCTAGCGCGGGGGAACGACACGAGTGCTGCGTCAGCGTTAAGCTCAGACTCGTGTCCGATTTCATTGAGCGCGTGGGCCAGCAAAGCCCTAACGCAGCACTCTTGTTCAATCTCTGCCCTGCAATGGCCTCGGAGAGATGACGTAGAAGAATCCAGCCCTGTGGCCTTGTTCTGTAAAAGGCTCTGTAACCGCGATGTGTGTGTGTGTGTGTTTGGGGGAGGCAAAAATGACGACCCCTCGCGTCAGGCCGCTGATAATCGCAGCCTGAAAATCCCCGCGGGCACCGCTCCCGGCGACCGTGACTTTCCCCGGTTTGGCGAAGACTGTACAAGCATTATTTGTTTTGACCCGACTGGTTTGTTTTGGGGATGAAGGGCTTAGGCAGCGGTGATTCATTTCGTTTCATTAAAGCGTTCCGTGGGCGAGCGCGGTGATGGGATTTGAATGACGTGGCACGCGCGACGACGCTACTGGGCTCGTTGGATTTACCTACACCGGCGCACACCAGTGCAGAAATATGTAGCGTGGTGGCGAAGTAACTAGAGTGGTTTGATTCGGGTACGAGTGCTAATAATGGATACCGTCGAAAATCCAATAAATTAGTATGGGAGCACCGAGCGTAGCTTGGTGATTGAAGAGTAGAAACATCGAACATATATGGAACGCCGTCCTCATTATGTCTGAATGTTTATATAAAAAATAAACATGTAGCGTTGAGACTACATAAATGTTTAATACATTGTATTAAAGTTCTTCAGTTAGAACAACCAGCCTTGACGAGATGGGTTCCTCAAAACCTTCAGTCTCGAGATGTGCTCTTCTTCATCCTCCGCTTCAGGCTGGCCGTTCACTACAACATTCCCCCTAGAGAGGAAGCGCAGCGACCAAGCGGTCGTCTTTCTTTTCAGACCGTTAGAAAGGGGGTGTATCTGTTAGCAGTTTCTGTAAGAGTAACGTCGGTTTTTCCACTTGAGATTCCGCTGAGCCAGATGGCAGAGGTTGCAGTGTTGGAATCCAAGTAGGCGGGCTTGGCCCGGTCGATGGACACAACTTGCTCCTTGCTTTTCATTAGCACAGTGAACGTCTTGGTGTCACGACAAACTACCGGAAAAGGGCCATACGTAAGGAGGTTGGAGAGCTTTGACACCGTCGTGCAGGATGAATACATACGTACACCTTGCCAGACGGGAGCTGATGAAGGTACTTGGTGTGGAAGGAATTCTCGTAGCAACGGGGCGTACGTCTTACATTTGACGCCACAACCGGTGAGCGTACTCATCGGCCCTGTCAATTGGGGGATTGGAGGCTTGTTGGAAAAATTCTCCTAGTATTGGGAGAGACATTCCATAGACCAGCGCTGCTGCACTGCAGTTCAAGACAGTTTAAAACGCTGTGCGGATACCGAGCACTTATAAAAGACCCTGACGAGGTCTCCGTTCATGAAGCAGTCTTGTCCTGTGTTTTAATGCCACCTTGCAATTGCCGATGAAAGCGCTATACCATTCCATTTGACATTGGGTGATACGCGGTGATGTAAATGTGATGTGCGCCCAGTAAGTGAGACAGGTTTCGAAACAATGGAGATTCACACTGTCCACCGCGGTCTGTGGTGATTATTGGCGGTACCCCGGAGTGATTCACCCACATGTTGATAAGCGTCCTAGCGACCGTCCGTGCCGCTATATCTTTCATAAGGGCGGCCTCCTTCCATCGCGGAAACCTGTCGACAATTGTCAGGAGGTATCGGTAATCGTGCGATGAAGGAAGTGGGCCCACAATGTTGACATGAATGTTAGGGAGCAAAGCGAGCGTCAGGCAGATTGAAGGAGGTCAAGGGTGTTATCATGTGACGGTGAATACCGCAGACTGGTTGAGTGCTCGATAATCACCATCCTGGCCACCAGTCTCCTGTCCTGCTTCGGCACCACGTGAAACTCTGACGACCAGAAACTCGAAAATGGGAGTACCTAGCCTAATTCAAGCATATGTTCAAATTCGTGTTTGGCTATCTGCAGTCGGTCTGGTGGCAGGCGTCATGGACGTGCAAAGGCAGGAGGGCCCGTAGTATTTCTATGATGGGTGATACCCTGCTGGACTGCCTGTGAAATGGCGTATGGCCCAAACACCGATGGGAACTCGTCCGTGATGCGCTTCCACTGAGAGTGCACCTCCACCCGTGGGAGAAAAGGACGCAGTGGCGGTGTCTTTCATACCAACACTTGGACACGGAGCTGCGTCTCGGTATCGACGAGCTGGCATTGCCGCAGGTCGACAGTGAGCCCAAATCGTCCGGTATAGGAGGTACTACGCTAACCTCGGCACCGTATTTACTAGGTACAGCACCTTGGTTAAGCGCGCGGTCGGTCACGTTAAAAAGACGGCTGGATGAAGAAGGGCTCTCGACGTTTGCCGCCTTCAATGAGTGCGCCCTGCCGTTTCCCGATTGGGAGCATGGTTGTCTGCAAAATCGGGCGTCGTTCCCATAACGACTACGGTACCAGCACTGACGTTGGTTAGACTAGCAAGGTGCCAGGCAAGCGAGGGCTTTGCTGTTCGACGTTGTTTCGAGCGCTTGCGGTAGTGTCTTCCGACCGTAGCGTCCCTCTTTGAGAGTGGTGTCGCAGGTTTTGCAACTCGCAACTGAGGCCGTCAATTTTCTTTTTCCATACGTGCGTAGGCCGCAACCGCACTGGTCAGGACTTTCACTCTAGTAGTCATTGTCGGGAGCAGGTAGATGGGACTTGGGTTGAGCCGTCTCGTGGTGAACCGACGAAACTACAGGCAAGTAGACGTCCATCGTCTCGTCCGCTTTGCGAGCCAGTGTCAGAATGGTGTCCGTGGTTTCCATAGTTAAGACCACCCGGACTTGTTGAAGAAGACGCTGGAGAAAAAGTTCGCGCATAATGGATGCATCCATCATCGCCGCCTTGCCTCCGAGGAGTTGCTCGATTCGTCGGAGGAATTCCGTGGGTTTTCTATTGCCCAACTCTTCCAATGTCAGTAGCTGCTGAAGAAGTTCGGGATTCAGACTCTGTTGTACGCCGTATCAGTTCCGTGCGCATTGTCTCGTAAGGTTGGTTCTCTGGTGGGGAGCGTAAGACGTCGCAAACTAAGGCCGCCGTCAACTGCGAAAGAGCGGCGACTACGTAGTCGAACTTCGTAAGCTCACGCTGTTACTCGATGCTTCCGGAATATGGATTCGACGGTTAAGAACCAGAGCTCAGAGTCTGAAGACCAAAACACTGGAATCCTAATTGGGGCCGTGGTGGCTTTTCCCGTGGGTGTGAGCGAGGAAGTCGCGTCGCCTTGAAGATCCATCGTTAGAGAAAGGGCGAGAGCAGCTCACCTTAAACCCAGGATGAAGAAGGTTGTCGATGTTATTTATTCCGGGTCACCAGTATGCAGCGTGTAGACTTCATAAATATTTTAGTAAATCATTTTAAAATACTTCAGTTAGAACAATCGACCCCGATGAGATCGGTTACTCATAACCTTCAGTCTCGAAATCTGCTCCTCTCCTTCTTCTGCTTCGTTCTGGCCGTTCGCTATTAGCACTACCGGAAACCTTTATCTTCAAAGCTCCAAACGCATGCGAGGGATACGCGAGGACGCTACTGGGCTCTTCCGATTTTGATTTGTTTAGAAAGAATTTAATAGTGGTTAAAATCATCTTTTGTGCAGTCAATTAATGTTTTCTAAAGAAGAATGCAGTGTCTAATATTTTCCCAGCTAAGCTTAGCGTGGAAACTTAGGTAACCTTACTTGACGTCTCGCGACGAGGTCACGTGACTTCATATCAAGGTGTCAAGTCATGGAGCCGCGTGATGCTCTAACGCCACGTGATGTTAAAAATATTCTATGCTTTAATACGTAGAGTTGTGTTTCTTTCAGTCAATTCAAGTTTTGTTTAGAACCCCGTGTGGTAGTCTCGCGCATTTTTCTCCCCATTTTGGGTGGTCTACTTTCAATACAGGATTCAAAATGATATGTATTCGTAAATCAAACTGCGCGTTGCAGCACTCCGGTGCATAGCGTCGTAGCCACAGCCACTGAACTTCTTGAAACCCAAAATGCCGCTTGGTTGGTCGTGCACACGAACCCCGTAGGACGGTGCTCAACGAAACGAAATGTACCAGCCGAGCGCGTGGCTGGCGTGGCCTCGCCAGGCTTCGCTTTCTTGCTGCGACAGCTGCTGGGAGAAGTCGTACTCTCTGGTGGCGCAAGTCGCAGATGCGCGTAGATCAGCGAAGCAGTTAGCAGCTGTTCCCATCGATGATGACTATAAAGCAGCTGGGTGGAGAATAAAAATCAAGATAATTTAAATCGTGATATGAATCATGATATCAATTGTGATTTTGATCGAACCATTTTTACTATGATGATTTAAATGAAAACTGTCCCGCAGAAATTAATCCCCAAAATATTCTTATTTATAATTTATCTATATTTTTATGCTATGAGCATTGTTTGTATTTAAGCCTAATAATCACAAAGGAAGAAAGATTTATATCAGGTCAAACACGAGCAAAAAGCAGTGTTTTTCTGAGAAATTTCAGCGTTAATCTTTTTGTCTTCCATTCCGGTCGTCAGTTACGTAAAGCAGATCAGAAAGAGAAATAGCAAGCAAATAGAGGTCTTTAACTAACTAAACCAATCAAGCTATTCTTATTAATATTAGGCTAGTTTACATCAATAAAATATTAGTTAAACAACTTTAATTCTTTTTTTTTCTTGCGTTTTTATCACTTACCGGACGGCTTGGCTAATTAAACTGCCATGTTTAAAATGACATCTTGTGATCAAGAAATACTTTATTTTTTAGCTACATTGATTTAAATCGCACTATTTTATGCCTCGGCGTTTTTATAAATATGCTGGTAGTATATACAAATGAATAAATAATCTGACTCGAGGAATAAATCTAACTTAAATGAAATAAATCAATTTGCTTGACCTTTTTTCAAAGTAGTCGTGATTTCATTCCACCATGTTGTTACTGTTTTATGCTCTCGTGTTATGTGCCCCCCCCCCTCCTTTATGTAATGCCCTCAACGAGGGCCTTTAATGGAACTTGAATAAATAAATAAAAATAAATAAACTCGTCAAACACAAAGTATGGGCCGAAGTTCAGAGAACGCACCAATTGGACTATCACGACGATGATTTCGCGCTTTCGTCGGTGGAGTCCAATCGGAGCACTTGGCGAACTTTTGGCTCGAACTTTGTATTTGACGAGTTTAAGGCCCTGCTATAAGGCGTAAATGCCAAGCTTAACCGATTTTATTTGATTGCATGACACACACAAAAAAATTGCTTCCTTTTTTAAAGAGATGTATATAGGGTTTGCGTCAAAATATATTAAAAAATAAAACGGCGGAAAGACAAAGCATTTTTTTTAATCGTACAAAAAATTTACACGTGTGCAATGACACTACATATTTATTTATTTTATACCGTGAGCTCACTTCCAGTGATGGTCACGTTTTTCGCAGCTTTACCGTTTGAAAAATATAAATATGTGCAAACTACTTATAGGGAGAAAAAAAAACGCGGCGATGTTGCAAGCTTATGGTTAGCGTTGATATCCTATAAGAGGTTGTGCCCCGAGCGCGAACAATCGCCGAGTGCTTGGCTCAGCTGTGCGTATGTGCGACCCGCAAGAGTTGCTCGGAGTTCGGGTTCAATCGTGTGTCCCGCAGTTGTAAGCGGTAACGACAGCAAAACACTACCAGTTTTTCGTTTATCGGTGACGGAATGTGCCTCTACGAAGCATTTCTGTGCTCAACGATCCGGAAATTACTTCAAGACGCCATCCAACAGTGCCAGTAACGAAGAAAGCTTATATGAAAATTATTTATCGGTCCGCTTATTATTGATCCGCCCACCGGCGGGTCGTGTAAACAGGTTCGAATTGAAATGATCCCGGCAGTGTTTGCCGGCGCTATTAGGTGGATCTAAATTCTCAATTCTCTAGTCTTGTCTAAAAAAAAATTAAAAAAAAATTTAGCGCCGAGTGTGGCCCCCAACGTTTTGCAGCGCACTGTGCTTGGGTAAGTTGACATTCATTAGAGACTATAGTTGATTGCTATACAGGATGTCTTATGCCAGTCTGGTCGTTTTCAATGCGAAATGCTTCTGTTATGGGCCGCACCTGTATACTTCCTGTGCTAAATTGTCACTGGATCCTAGGAAAGTAGAGCCACTGCCTTCCCCGCCTGCTAGCCGGACACAAACAGATGCTAACATACAGATGACCAAACCTCGCAGTGTGATTGGCAGATCGGTATCATTTGATATAGTAATCGCCATTTTGGTCCATTCAAATTTTCGAAGCTTCAAGAGGGTCGTTTCGAAGCAGTCGCGCCAAGATCGCTAGGAATCATCATTGTACCGAAAGCGTCTTTGTCACCGTGCATAAAATCAACTTATCAATCATGCTTATCTCCACCTACGACAATCGTAATGTTGTTCATGCGTTTTTCAAGACAGGAAAATTGCTTTTTAATGCCGCCAAGCACCAACAAAGCATGTGTTGGTGGTGCGAAGATGTGCGTTTGTTTCGCCTGTGAGTGGATAACGAAATCTCGGTATAAAATCAACATCTCAATAAAGCTACCCATCGCCAGCGAATTCACTTTCGCTCACCGAGAATAAAAAGATGAAAAAGAAATTGCTGATATTATTAACCGAAATGGCGAACATACAGATAGCGTTTATTGTCAAGAATCCAGTGACATTCGTTCCTGAACTTCATGCGGGAGAGCGAACTTGCAGACCCCGAGTTTCGGGCGGGCCATGTTTCTCGCTTTGCGTTTGCGAAATATACATCCTACGCTAAGGCCGCATTCACACTGGCGGCAGAAGCGCATTCGCTAAACGGTTGCGAACGCGGTTGCTTGAAGAAGCAGCACAAATTCACGCGCATTTCATGACGAAAACGAGCGGATACGCTTCGCGGTTGCGATTCGAACGCCACGTGTAATTGCAGCACAAAATCGAGACCAACTAGCAAAATTCCTTGTCGATTGTACATGATGTGTAACCACCGGATTAAGTATGATCGCGATCCTTCATGACAAGAGCGATGTTTTAAAGCATCTGCTTCCAAAGTCTGGGAAGAAGACGGCACGGAAGACGATCGCCTTGCTCGCGTCTGGGGCGCTCGCGGAGTGATATGCGATACGCGACCGGCACATCCAGGCACCTCGGACTAGACAACAAGACGCAGCTACGTCTTGCTCGTAAACCGAACGCGAAGGAACGAAGTTTTCGTCAGCCACTACGTTCTGCCGGGGATATAGAGGGAAACAAGAGAAAAATTACAAGACGACGGTATCGTGCGCAGCGCGGCGCCATACTACTTTCTCAGCTTCGCATGCCGCATCACGCCGCCTCACTGCCGCGCAAGCCGTGCCTTCCTGTATCTTGCGAAAACGAATCCCGGACAAAACCTCACCGGACAAAAGCTCACCCATTTTTCCCAGACCCGGACAAAAGCTCACCAGGAGAAAATTTGATGTTTGTCTTAACACGAGTGCGGGCTGCATAGGTGCATACGTGCGACACTAAAATGCTACTATAAATTAAATCGGACAGGAGCTTAGTTTGTTGATTAGAGTAGAAACAAGGTTATTTATCGATTGGTTAGAAGCGAATGCAGACCCTTACTAGCTTTAACAGTCTTGATAGATCTCAGTATACCGGCAACCCCTCAAAAATACTTTTCAGGCAATTCTGCAGGCGCAGAAAGGTTTTCGGATCCGATTCTCTAGGAGTTCAGCTCTCCGGGCTTGTGTCAATGCCGTAGCACCGAGCGCCTGATTTTGCTGTAGGCATTCAATCAGCCTCTAGACGCTTGGATGGGCGTGGCCGACAAGCTTCTGGAACCCGGTATAATATTCATCCTTCGCAGGTGTTGTTCGCCCGGTCTTTATCTTGGAGAGTGGCGTCGTACATATTCCACCGTTCCGAGGGAAACTCCGGTCATCGTCGGCGCGCAGTCAGGAAAAGGGAAGGATTCGCTCTTGGTGCCACCGCAGAAGAAGCAGGACTATGACTGAAGGGACCGTTGACATGCGTGCAGTCAAAGTAGTCCAGCAGGTCGCGATGTCACCGGTAGACTTTTCCCTGATGTAGGTTAATCCTTCGGGCACAAGCAGTGGCGGAAGGAACGCCAGTCGATCCAAAATCCCGCACAGCTTTTTAAATTGGTCATCTGTCTTGTACTTGCCCAAAAGGCCCAACTCCCGTTCCTTCAAAAGTATATTTTTTTAATTCTCAGCTTAATGGTTGGTATATTGCAGCTTTGCTTCACTTTCCCTTTCGACATCACCCTAAAATAAACCTTGATTTCAAATACATTTACGAGGCACAATGACAGAAAGAATTTTAATTTTCCTAACCATTCACTTGAAGTTATTATTCTGAGCCCCAAAAAACCCATGCTTTAGTAATGTACTAACATTTATGTGCGTCGTAGTACTAACCTTTATGTGCGCGCTTAACGTGACTTAAGCACAATGAAAAAGCGAGGTCAACCGAAGGGTGACGTCACTTCGCTTCGGGACACTCTTAGGGTTCAAAAACCTCGGTTCACGAAGTTTCTTGGGCGTGACACAATGGTGCTCCGGCATACCTTGAGTCAAGCAAGCTTGATCTTATCAGCTCCGCTAAGTTTCGGTGACCTAAAGTTTGGTCCCAAATCGTTGCTTATCTGCCTGTTATGGCTCATTGGTCGACACCTTTGCATGGGATGGGATACCAGTTCTGCAATGTCCATCGCGTACATGGAATGGGATACCAGTTGCAATGTCCATCGCGTCCGCACTTTATCCCAGCCCGTGTTTCGCCCGGGTAGCAAGAAAAAAATGAAGCGAGCTTTTGTCCGGGTTTGTGAAAAAACGGGTAAGCTTTTGTCCGGTGAGCTTCTGTCCGGTGAGCTTTTGTTCGGTGAGCTTTTGTTTGGTTACCGCAAAAATGACGGCCTCTAACCGCAGTGCTTCCGTGAAGCCAACATGGCCTCCCTGGGAGTACAACCGCGCTACTCTGCTCCACAAGCGGAGCATATACAATTACTCTACTAGCGTGTTGCGGGGAGTGTTGCAGGACGGCGGGAACGGTCTACGAAAACTCGCTAGTGTTATTTCCCCGCTAAATTTAGCCTACATTTAGCCTTCACCCGAATAAGTTCTTGGTCTTAGGATTTCAGGCTCTCCGATGTAACCAAAAATCACTATCCAATATAGAAAACAAAATTTGCTGTTTCAGTGCACGCTCCGGTATGATCCTAAAATAACTACAAAAATTCTAAAAGCACACACCACACCGAGAATGCACGTAAGCAAAGGACGACACATACGTACACAAAAAGTCTCAAATTATTTTACTTCTACAAAATAAGCGTCTTTTGCATACATACAGTCTTGGGGCTTTGTTATGTCTGACTCTCACCCGCTCGTTTGGTGTCTGACTTTCTGGTTACTGAAATCAGCCGCATTGCACAACGCGGAAGTATCTTACAGGGCCTATCGTAACGGTGGCTTCTTAAATGTTCTCACCGAAATTTAAAAAAAGCAAAACACCGGCAAAGTTTTGTCTATATCTTTGATTCGAAACTAAGTTCATTATCGTTGGATGAAGCCCAACTATAACTCCTCAATTCAATTCTCTAATAAACAGGACTGAAATAAGTTCTCTTCGAACAATCAGTGGAGGATATCGTGTGACCTTACTTCCGGGTAAGGCTTGGCGACGCAGACTCGAACTACGCCAACAACATCTGTAATCAGCCTGCACGAACATCGAAGAAACCAGTACACAAAAGCGACAACCTGACTTCGTTTCGTAGCGTCCCCAATCTTCGGTACCAGAAGTGCTCTCAGGCTAACGCAGCGAACCTGTCACGAGGGTGCAAGAAAAAATAACCAGACTCTCTTTTCTTTCTTTCTATGTGCGTCGGTTATCTAAAGAGAGGAATCGAGCTCCACCAATGATGACAACAATAAAAACAAACAAACACGTACACCCTTTTGATGTAGAAATACGAGAAGGAAGACCCCTGCAAAATCAGGGAAAACTAGAACAATGGCTTCGTCTTCTTCCCCCAGCTCTGGACATCTATCTCTGTCGACGTGAACGCTCCCTCGTGTCCTTAAGTTTCCTGTGCATCGTTTATTTTTAGTAACGTCCGCTTTTATTACTTCTAAATAATTTCTTCTTTTTTGTTTTTGTAGGGGGAGGAGCAGGGGTTCGCCGGGACCTCAGTTGTTGCGAAGAGCACGGTCCATCCGTCTTTCTCGATTGACGTTAGCCTCTCTCTCTCGCTTTAGTTTGTGACTCCGTCTTTCTCGTGACTTGTACATTGCTGGGTCTTCCTTTGGAAAGTGAGCACCCCATTTCCTAAGGCACTTTACTTGGGTTTTGCGCTCTTGTTTGTCGTCTGCCTTTTTGTTCTTCGTTTTCGGCTTCCAGTCTTATCAATGGGGCGCTTCTAGCTACCAAAAGGGATGCGGAAGTGGATCACGACAGGGGCCCAGACACTGCAACATTCCGTCTCACCGTTACTTGCCAAAGAGCAAATGCTACGGCCAATCTCGAGCCAATCAAATCGGCGGAGGCGAAGCACGTGACAAATCTTACCAAAGGAACAGGGGTGAGAGCGTAACGCAAGCAGTTGGAGAAGAGGGGAAGGAGGAACTCCACTCTTACACTGACCTTCAGTTTTGTGTCCAAGACGTCGCTTTGTTCCTTTGGAAGATTAGCCCGTCACAACAAGATTAGTACAAAAACGGCTTTCCTCACTTTCCCGGCCGTGGCTTGGAAAGCACTGCCGGCAACTACAGTGAGATAGAGTATAGTCAGGTGTGACCCTTCGACGCGCTGATTGGCTCACGGGAACTGTAGCCTTTTCCATTTGTCAATTTACGGTGGGACGAAGTATAGAGGTCAAGTCGCGCCTTGTTAGCCGAACAGCCGGCATTTAGATTCATTACGAGGACCAGTACACAAGGCAGCCACGTAAAAAGTCTTGAAATGTGCGTATTATTTTATTGGAAGCACGAAAACGTACTCGGTCTTTCTGAACTGAAGATTTTGTTCCGGCGGCTAGTTTGCCCTTGCAACAAGATACAGAACACCGCCTTCCAAGTTAGGATGGGCTTTATATACACAAATGCACAGTGTCGCTAGTCTACTACTCTTACCCTCCTGCTGGGCAGCAGACGCAACACTAGCTTTTATCGACAGGGACAACAATGCCAGGATGAAGGCTACTATGGAAGCTGGCAACTTAGAACAACAGAAAGATTGCTAGTTTTTACGGCGATTGCGGCATCTCGATTCGCTCCAATTTTTGTTATTTTATTATACCTTTCATTAGGAAGATTGGAGCCATTCCCGGTAGTTCATGTCATAGGCGCTGGGCAGGGTTCTAGAGCGTGCCACAGTGGGTTGATCATTAACGCCACCGTGGCTAAGTGAGGCAAGACTGGGAAGGCTAATATCGGCAGCGCCGACGGAATATGGTTGCAAGAAATCGTTTGTATTAACAACACCGAGTGGTGTGTTGTCGCGGTATAGTGACAACAGCTTTGAAAAAATGTGCAAAACGCTCAATATATTAAGGTGTGTGTGTGCGTGCTTGTAGCATTAGGAGCTTTTAATAGATGCCTCCCTCGAAAGGTTGAGACAATCCAAAACAGAAATTCGCAGAATAAAATTGAACGCCCAAATATTACGGCGAATTCCAGTAAAGACAAGGTAATTTTTTGCCTTGTTTGCTCGAACTTTTAACCCACGAAGGTATAGATCCCTTTGAGACTCCCTTCTCTAAAAAACGGAACCTTCATCATCACCCCCCCTCACTCTCAATGGCTGCCTCTTACTGCATCTTATTTCGCTTTTTTTTTTTCAAGTGAACTCTTTTTGCATGATGAGATCATCTAATTAGCGGGATTAGTTTTTTCCTGTCACCTCCTGGTTGTATTGAAGACGACTGTGGTATCTGTGGAACGTGTTTTACGTGCGGGTATGGTTGTAGTTTGTACGGTGTCGTAAAGGCCCTGTCACACTGAGGCAACACGACGGCAACAGCAACACAACACGTCGTCCAACAGTCAGGCAACTTGTTGCTCGCTCCCCGTGTTGTCCGACAAACCTGTCACATCGCGGCAACAGCACGACAACACGAACGGCAACTAAAATGTTGCCTCGGTATGACAGCTTTCGGCAACAAAAACAGCAGCAACTCGTGTTGGACAACGTGTGTTGCCCTGATCGCTGGCTGTGAGCGAATTTCGGGCCGGCAACACGACAACATAGATAGCTTCGATGGTAGAGTTAGTCCCCTATCAATAACGTCTTACTCAAATAAAGGCTTGGAAAACGTTATTTAGCAATAATTAGGGCTGGCGTGCAGCTAAAAATTTTTATTAATCTTTTTGCTTACGGAAAGCGATTTTCGAAATGTTCACAGCTACGGTCGTGAACGTTCACTGGTTTTGAAATTAAAACTGCCGAGAGACCAGCTGACATTACTGATAATTAAATATAATATCATGCCTACTCACCCGCTGATAAAGTATAATAAAAATAATCCAGAAAACCAAAGAATAAAATATCGAAGCATTAAAACGACCACTCTGATCATGATTGTTGATGCTTGGAACTTGGAACCAGCCGCTACCAGGCACCTGATTTGTTTTAAAAATACCCAGGACGTTTTGGCGGATGAAGCGATGACATAGCAGGCGGTAGGCAAATGAACAGCGTTGAAAAATATTTATTCCACCGATTGTTATCAAGGCCGATCGTGTCAGTGTCGCTGTTTTGAAGCACTGTCAGTTCAGTCAAAGCCGTCTGTTCAGTTCAACATCACGCTACAAAAGACGCTTTGGGGTACTGCTGGTGTTAACTCAATTTTACAGAAGAAATAGGAATTGCACGAAAGAAAGAACCGGGCAGAAACACTTCATACGGTCGCGTAAATCCCAAACATATATCAGCGATGTCACTTTCCTCGGTTAGGGCTATCTGCTTTGTCAGCGAATGAAGCACATTGCGATAAAATAAAGAGCTGAAAATACTCCCCGTGTCAGGTTTTCTAATCACAATCACTGGATGATGTCGTATTGTAGTAATTTCCGGCCCTTCGAACGCACTAGCACTTTGCAGAGTCACATTTCCAGCGACGCCGCGCCGGACACGAACGAAGGTAAACAATCAAGATGGCGGAGTATTCCGCGTGTTGTCCTCGCCGTCAGCGCGGTGTGACAGGGTTGTCGGACAACAAATCGGGCAACACTGTTGCCGGGCGGCAGCAACATGTTGCCCGACTGTTGTTGTTGCCTTGATGTGACAGGGTCGCCGGCAACACGACTTCCCCGTGTTGCCGGATAGAGTTGTCCAACTGTTGCCTCAGTGTGACAGGGCCTTAAGCAGTTGCTCGTCGCGAGGTGATGCTCGTTCAAATATAGGCAACATGGATAACATTGTAACGTGCTATACGTACATTTTCGTTTCTTGAGTAGTCTTTTCGCTTGCAGCGGGTGCGAAGGTAGAACCGTAGAGCAACCGTCTTGGACAGCTATGCGATCACGCTGAAGACGCAAAAAACAGTCCGCTCTGCGACCGGCGAAGCGGAAAAAAAGCTCACTTCTGTAACTACGCTCAAACTCCGCAAACGTCCGCAAAACGTCGTTCGAGCGAGCTGTGTCCGCTAAGCATTAATTATTGAATGCGTCAAGTAATTTTTTTCGATCTGAACGCATAAAAACAAGGGCAAGTTTCTTCCTCAACGGACTCACATTTTATGTTTGTTTTGAGGCGTTCAGTTTGAGGTGAAAAACCAACTAGCTCAACTTACTATGTCGCCACAAGTCAAAAGATTGTTTTCAATCTAGGGAGTCATCGCATCGAGCGCAAAGACAACTTCGTGCTTCGAATGCAATAATTCCAAATATCGAGTCAAATAGCACATTCAGAAATCCATCTCGAGTAATGTAGTGCGAACACAATGCTTATTTTAGACGTTTTACAAGTTTTTTTTTTTTCGTCTCTGGGGGCGGTGCATTTTCCACGGCCTCGGCCGTGGAGAAACAGAGAGAATATCTTTATTAAAACAGAGAGTATAGTCTGAGCTTTGCGCTCTAACAGGCTTCTCGGTGGTAGGGAAGAGGAGAGAGTTGTCTTCATACTGCTATTTTTAACACTTTTAACGTCAGCCAAATTCTACGAGAAAACCGTCACGAAGGACAGCCGCGAAGAACCGTCACGATGAGCTGTCACGAAGGACCGTGGCATCATGTGACGGCATGAAGTAGTTGGACTCCATAAAGTCACGGGACAGCGTGACGTCCCGTGACACCATGACGTCACGGAACGTCGAACGTCACGTGACACCGTGACGTCACACCACATCATGCTACTTCGCGACGCCGTGGTGTCACGCGATATCATTGCGTCGCGTGATATCGTGACGTCACCTGACATCATGGTGTCGTGTGACGTCACAGACATGTGCCCTCGTGACGTCACACACGTCACACACACACATAGCATAGCGTGCGTCCAGCCCATTTCCAACATATTCTGAGCATGATATCAAACTTCTCGTACATCAATACACCGAGTTTCTCTGGAGACATGAAGAAAGAAGTAATCTGCGGACACGCCTGAAGCATTTCCAAAGCGTGTCTGCTTTTAACGTATGTGTGCTTCGAACATTTCTGCAGAGAGCTTTTGTAGGACAAATGTGACGGTACTGCCATTCAAATGAGAAAAAAAACACGCCTCAGGCAGCGTCCGCAGATTGTTTTTTAAAGGATGTTATAGCAGTATGACCGCGGCTTTAGGCTAGGGCGTAAACACACTAAATATTATTTCCCATTTATGGATACAACCTTGCCACGCTTAACTTTGGGGACTTCAGCTTAACGGCTCGTTCTCAACCCCTTCCTCCCTTATTCGTCCGCGTGATTCCCCATTTGGGGAATTTAGGTACGCCTAAATCAAACCCCCTGGGTGCCCCAGGGTCGGCGAGAAAGGCCAAGGCAATCGCCCCTGTGCCTCGCTAGAAATCCATTTGGGAATCTTACGGGAGGCGTGGTGTTTGGACAAGTCGATTGTTTCCTCCCCACTTCCTCCCCTTTTTTTCCCCCGAACTTCCCCGAAACCTGCAGCTGGCCTAAGACGCGGGGCGCGGCTCGGTCGCACAACTCACTGTCGTACGAGGCACCGCCCAACGCATGAAACTTTAATGTTGTCTTCGGTGATTGCGGCCGCCGTCGCCGCTGCCGCACATTACGAGCTTTGACGACGCGGGCGCGGTCAAAACACCGGATGAGTAATGGTAGAGTTTCTTGTATTGTTATTAGTGATTTTTTTTAATATATAGCAATCAACCGATGTCGGCGTTTTCATGAGTCTGAATTGTGGGTTGTTCTGATCCCCTAAACACGGACGACCGAGATAGATGATTGAATCGAAGTTCATGTGGCTGACATCACACAAACACTGACACGCGGCGTATAAAATGGTCTGGCGGGATTTGTACCGGATGTTTGAAAGAAAAGAGGATCATGTTTTTCGGTCCCGCGTAAATGAATTACTCATACCAGAAGGCACGAACTCTGAGAGAATGTGAGTCTACCGGTTGGGATAGAAGGCGGACGTTTTAGAACATGACGTTGCCTGGACAAAGAGATAAAAAGAACGATATAAATTTCTGCATGAGCCAATATTCAGTCAAGTCTAATATCATCAAAACAAAAATAACGTTGTGGAGGCGTGTCGCATTTGTATCGGCAATTGACAGCAAGACATAAAATATTCTTCTGGTCTTTTGTTACCAGATATTATTTCTTGAGATAACTGCCACAGGCGCCCACATTGTATTTTTTTATCGTTATTCGGCTTCCGTGGAGGTGGGCTTGTTCAAAAGTTTCCTCCTTCTCTTTCATCGATTGATCCACATGACGTCATTCCTAGCAGCACACTTCGCCGGCTCATACTTGGGCCAGCTTGGCGCAAGCTTGGGCCAGGCTTGAGCCAAGCTGGCTCTAGCTCCCGCCAATCTGGCCCAAGCCTGGGCCGAGGAAGTGTCCTATGGGACCTAACCTAACCTAACCTAACCTAACCTAACCTAACCTAACCTAACCTAACCTAACCTAACCTAACCTAACCTAACCTAACCTAACCTAACCTAACCCTAACCTAACCTAACCTAACCTAACCTAACCTAACCTAACCTAACCTAACCTAACCTAACCTAACCTAACCCCTAACCTAACCTAACCTAACCTAACCATATATGTTTTTTAAACGTCCCCGTTCTAACACTACTGCTAGCGTCCCATTTGTCCCATTTTTCACGAAGCTTCAGCCTAGTGCAAAGAGTAGTTTATTTACGTTGGCCAAGAAATACGGATCACTTTTCTCGCAAACACCCGATGTAGACGTCCACGAGTTTTTACGGTCTATTTGAAGGCCTTATACTCGACATACGCTCTGAAGTCTCCCCTAACGAAAAACCCAGAATAAATTTTCGCTATCTGGATTATAGAACTGGAAATCTATCTGGATTTGATCTGCATTTCAGGCTTTTAAAAATGATTACTTTGACTAGAATCTGGATTTCAGTTTTCCAGAAACAGATTGCTTTTTCCACAATCCAAATGGTGAAAAGTTATGCTGGGTTTTTGGGTAGGGTCGACATCAGAATGTGAGCTAGTAGTAAATAGTTGCTTCAGCGTCACGTGACTGAAAGACCCGGATTTGCTGGCACAAAGTGCATATGAAAAATGAGACGAATAGTGATACCCTTTGGTCATAATTTCGTTATATACAATGAGCCTATTGTCAAAGATGAATTTGCTTTTAACTAACAGGAAGTATTGAAATTGGGTAGAGTACTTTAAATAAGAAAATGGAATGTACTCAGGCTTAGCGTATATCATTGCAGATTCCAAAAGCTGGTTTTCGACGCTAGACAATGAATCGAGATAAAATTTAGGTTAATATTTTCACCTTCCCGCAGGGGGTGATTGCCGTTTCCAAAACGTCTGAATTTGGAGTCATACATGAACTACCTCAGGATTGCAAGATGGAAAAGTTGTCGTGACACCACTCTCTTTGGAATCTCAATATTTCAACAAATAATTAAGTTATAATGAAACACCTAAAACGATTAAAGATTCGCATTTATAGCACAAATCTTAGGGAAAAGCATAAATCATCAAATTATCCTAATCAGCTTCACGTGCATATGAACATTTCTCAACGTGTTCAACGTAACAAAGACACTGTGAGACAAAATGGACCAACGAGCGCGAATGACATACCCGCATCATGAAAATATATATTTCGAGGTGAGTATGAACTATCCCCATTTGTTATTTTTTACTCTGCTAAAGGAAAGATTGCAAACAGCATGGTGACATTTCCATCGTAACCGGGGACGCCGAACGATAAAAGGTGGACAAAACAACAAGTCTCAAAGACAGCGTCTATTTTATTTCAACACGAACGCTCTTATGTGTACGTTAAGACCATCACTATCAACAAAAAGCACCTCCTCTCCACTAGGTCACCGAAAACTGGACACTCCGACTGATCTAAATGATTCAGGCTTCTCCCCTCCTTTCACTCAAAACACCCATTCTGATGACTTCCTTTGAGGGTTAACCAGAGTCACGCGATAACAGCCCAGGCACAGCTCTCACTGTTCTTTGAAAACCGCAAAAAGAAGACGTCAGAGAAACAAAAATCACTTCATTTAACTATCTAATGCTAAGAACAGTATGCTTACACTGTTGCCAGAGGTACAAGTACGCATGGTCACCCTCAGAACTCTACTACCATTTTCATTCCCTTTGTGCAAAACCTGCTTACCCCCTAACCTTAGGTGCAATGTATCTTCATTACTAATGCATGGGTTTTCTTGGGGTTCCTGGTGAATTGATTTTAAGTGAATTGATAGTAAAATTAAATTTTCCCGCCATTGAGCACCGCAAAATTTTTGAAAACAAGGATTATCACAGGGTGACGTGAAAGGGAAATTGAACCAAATGTGTAACATACACACAATTGAGTGTCGAATTTTAAATATATTTTCAAGGAAGAGAGATGGCCTTTCGGACAAGTACAATACAGATGACCAATTTAGAAAGCTGTGTGGGATTTTGGATAGGCTGGCATTTCTTCCACTACAGCTTGTGTCCGAAGGACTAACCTACATCAAAGAAAAGTCTACGGGTGACATCGGCGACCTGCTGAACTACTTTTATTGCAAGTATGTCAACGGCCCCTTCCGTAATGCTCCTGTTTCTTCTGTGGCGGCACCCAGAGCGAATTCTTTCCTATGGCTTACTGTGCGCCGACGAGGACCGGAGTTTCCCCGGAACGGTGGGATACGTACGACGCCACTCTTCAAGATAAAGACCAGACGAACAACACCTGCGAAGGATGGAATACCGGGTTCCAGAAGCCTGCCCGCCTCGCCCATCCAAACGTCTGGAGGCTGACTGAATTCCTACAGC
This sequence comes from Ixodes ricinus, assembly GCA_037355805.1. NCBI lineage: Eukaryota > Metazoa > Arthropoda > Arachnida > Ixodida > Ixodidae > Ixodes > Ixodes ricinus. The sequence goes on along the minus strand of JAZHYW010027144.1, from coordinate 105,801 downwards.
AAAATCAGGCGCTCGTTGCCACGGCATTGACACAAGCCCGGGGAGGTGAACCCCCAGAGAAGCGGGCGCGAAAAGCCACTCTGCGCCTGTAGAATCGTCTAAGAAATATTTTCGAGGGGTTCCCAGGTACACCCAGATCTACCAAGACTGCTGGAGCTAGAAGGAACTGCATTCGTTTATAGCCAATCAATAAATGAAATTGTTTCTCTCTAGTCAACAAACTATGCTCCTGTCAGATTTAATATATCGTTGCATTTTAGTGTCACACGCATATACCTAAGTTGTCCACACTCGTGTTAAGACCAACATAAAATTTTCTCCTGGTGAGCTTTTGTCCAGGTTGTGAAAAAATGGGTGAGCTTTTGTCCGATGAGCTTCTGTCCGGGCTTCCACAGACAGCATTCTTTACAACCAGTTTTTCCAGAGGAACCAAACTGAACCTTCCCAACACATTGAGCACAACTCTAACATTTACATCGTGGTGATGGCCCCCTTCCAAGAGACGCAAATGTGGCAACTCAACTACCTCTACAACTCAATGCACTATTTTTTCCAGGCGTTATCAACCACAGACGCAATTACACCCCTCTTAACTATTCGAACGACAGTTGTCTGCTGCGAACAATGGTTTTGCCGATTCCTTGCCGTACCTCCAGCTCTGTTACCAACACGCTCGTTTTGTACTTAATAAGTGCTGCATTTGGCCCTGAGGGTACTTTCGTCCGTGTACGTCAAATCCTGGCACTTCTCTACTATACACTTCTTAACCGTCTCTACCAACCCTTCCTCAAAAACACAAATCAAAATGTCCTCTACATAGCGACGGACAATGACAGGTCCACTGGTAAAGGACCGCACAAACGTGCCAGCGTGAACATTCATCTCGTTAAAAAACTTTCGGGCAACAGCGGCGCAATTGATGACCAGATACACACTCTCTCTTTTTTAATAAAAGGAGAACATTCAAAGTCAACAACAGTGGACTCTATATAAAACTCCAAATTGCTAACAAAAAACTACATCAATCCCAAAGAGAGAATGAAACTTAGCTAGATTAACATCACACCACCTCCTGACCCTCAATAACAGCTCCGACTTATCCATAGAGTAGTGACTAGCTCGGTGCCTTCTTGTAGTGGAACCAGTACCGCGCCAAGTCCTGCGTTACTTTCGTCCGTGTGAATCTTGGTTTCCGCATCCTGACCGAAATGTCCAAGAACAGGAGGAGTCTGGTGTTGTCGCTTCAGCTCGTCATATACCTGTTGCTGCTCCTCGGCCCATTCGAACTTCTCGGCGTCCTTCGTGAGGTTCTTGAGCGGTGCAGAAATCCTTGCGAAATCCGAACGAAGCGCCGATAGTAGGCACATAGTCCAAGAAACCTGCATATGGCCTTCTTGTCTGTCGGCGCTGGAAATGCTGCGACACCGCGAGATCTTCTCTGGGTCCGGGCGAACGCCTTCGTTACTAACTACGTGACCTAGGAACTTCAGTTCGTCATAAGCGAAGCGACACTTTGACGGTTTGAGGGTGAGTCCGGCGGTCCGCATGGCTTGAAGAACAGCTCAGAGTCGTCGCAAGTGCTCGTCAAAGCTGCCGGAAAACACTACGACGTCGTCGAGGTAGACGATACAGGTCTGCCATTTCAGTACTGCCAGTACGGTGTCCATGTCACGCTGGAAAGTTGCTGTCGCCGTGCATAGGCCGAAGGCATGGCCTTGAATTTGTACAGACCGTCCGGCTTGACTAAAGCTGTCTTCTCTCGGTCCCGTTCGTCAACTTTGATCTGCCAATAGCCGCTTTTCATTTCCATCGATGAAAAGTATCGAGAGTGGCGCAGCCGGTCTAACGTGTCGCCGATGCGGGGGAGTGGATAGACGTCTTTCTTCGTTACCGCGTTCAGCTACCGGTAGTCCACACAGAACCTAAGCGTTCCGCCCTTCTTCTTAACCAGTACGACCTGGAGTGGCCCACGGACGGCTTGAAGGCTGGATAATGTCGTCGTTCAGACCTCTTGATCTTGCTCCTTGATCACCTCCCTTTCTTCTACGGTACCCCTTTACGGCGATCGATGCACAGGGCAGGCGTCGTCCTCGGTAACGATGCGGCGCTTCGCAACAGCGGTTTGGCGCACCTTCGACGACGTCGCAAAGCAGTCGCGGTATTCGGCGAGGAGGTCAATCAGCTGCCGTCTTTTCTGGCCCGGAAGCTTAAGGTCAATGCCGGGCTGCGCTGGTGACGTACTGTCTTGCTGAGGTGGCACAGAGTCTAGTAATCGCAGCTATTTCGGCGGAGTTCCGGAGTTCCTCAACATGACCCAAGGCTGCACCTTTCGTGAGGTGTTGCGTTTCATTTCGGAAGTTCGTCACGAGGACTACGGTGTGGCCATCCTGAAGTTCAGCTACTCCTCTTGCGATGCCTATTCCTCTTCTCAGGAGCAATTTAGGGTTCCCCTCTAGAAGAACTTCGCCGCGGGTAGCTGCATCGGTCACGACGGTTACGGCAACACTTGATCGTGGCGGCAGGTTCACGTGGTCGGAATCGACTCGGGCGGCGGCTGACTCTGTTTGGGGATTCCCTGAAGGCGGAACAGGCTTACGCAGCGTCAATGTGCTCTCGCCACGGTCGATGACAGCGCCGTATTCACACAGAAAGTCCATGTCTGTGTTTTCAGTGACTCTGTAGCTTGCGCTTCTCTTGTTTTGAGTTGTCAATCACATTTTGTGTTGCATCGGGACGATGCGTTTTTTCAAGGGGAGAAGAGGCACTAAAAACAAAACCGCTCCTGAGAGCGGTTTTGTTTCGAGTGCCTCTTCTGCTGTTGCTGTTGGGGGAGGAGAGGGCACTATCAAGCAGTGTTGCGCTGCTTTTTTTCTCCTCCCTCTCTTCTTGTATAAAAAGGAATAAAGAAATTTGAAACTTGAAAACTTGAGCAATGCCACATGCGAATAGCTGAGTCAGCAGCGTGCTTGACTTCCACGCTACTGGCTGGGGTTCGATCCCCACCAGCGCTTGTCCTCTTTATCTTTCTTTTGTTTGCTTGGTCTTGGGCGGCAAGGGCATAGAGAAATATAGTACTACGTAAAGAGCGGACACTTCCATAGGCCCCAGCGGCCCAATTCAGTGTCAGCGAGCGCACCCAGCGGCCAGTATAGTCCCTAGTTCAGTGTTGAATGAATAGATACTCGCAGTAACCGCTGGCCGGATGAATGAATGGATTCAAGGCGAATTCTCGCGGTATTTTTGTATTGGGCACTAGCATGAGCCCTCTAGTTTAACGAGTCAGTGTTATTGTAACTAGCACGGTTTTTGTTTAAAATAGAATTGTTTTATAAGCATACCTTAATTGTACTGCATAAGAAAAGTCATCCAGCGCTACATATAATTCAAACTGACCGCACACCGAAAAAGATATTTTCACATTTGTGCTAACTCTCTTGAAGGGACGACATGGGACGACGCCAGAGATTGACACACAAAAGTATTAATTTTTGTAACTATGACAAGCAAAACAAACATCAACTCTAAAGGCAAAGAGTGATGTATGTTATTCATACATTACAAAAATAACAATACACATGCAAAATGTATGAATAACCCGTCAACAGTTGTACAATGAAAAAAAGTACTGTATTACAGCGATACTTACAGTGACAAATGCAATATAATGGAGGGAATTTAAAAACATTACCGTCTAAGTTCCGTGAAAGGCGCTTGCGCACATGACCATGTGCTGAAAGGCGCTTGCACATATGACTAGCCTAGCGGCTTCTAAATTCAGTGACCGAATGCAAATGTCTGTCAACAAAGAAACTACAGTCACAATACTTCTTACATATACCATGTACCATGACCGCAACGGAAGAATGGCTAGAAACCCGCACGAGACAACAAGCCGCAGAACCAACTCAACCCACACAACGAGGCAAGAGACACAGACCAAGCAGACGAAGTATCCGTGGTATCCGCCACCCTGGCCGCCCTCCGTTTGCCCTCCGTCGAGTCCACGACCGAAGCCAACCGTCGTGCCACAGCCATGGCCACAGCCGTTGAAATCGTTTTTGAAAGTTTTCAAAGTTCGTAATAATTTTAAAAGTTCACTCAATACAATTAAGCTATTTATTAATATTATATATCGAACAAAAGTTCAAAATAAGTGGCACTGTTGCGCCAACTAACGGCCAGTAGAGTCCCTAACTCCTGGGCCGCGAAACGGCTTTAGTGGCCACTCTTTACGTAGTACTATATTTCTCTATGGCAAGGGTTCTAATTCCGGGGGTAGGCCAAGGTTGCGGCGACTTGATCGGATCTCGGTCTGGTCTTCATTGGGTCCTTGGGGGCTTGGGTTCGGACTTGCACTGCGGGACCTCGAAGGGAGCGCCGCACGGACATGCGTTACCCAGCACCTCCACCAAAATGTCACGAATGAAGAGTTAATGAAACACAGAATAACTGAGGAAACTAAACGTTTAATGGGGCAAACTTGTGCCCAAAACAAAATCGAAGAAGCTAACGACAGATCGTCGCGGGCGTCGAAGCCGGCGAGACAGCAGGGTCGAACGCTGAGGCGAAACTGACTTTGGCTCGCGACGCGAAGCCCCTTATGTACACGCGTGGGCTTCTGGAATGATCGGTGTAGAAGGTTCGATGTGTAGAACATTCGGACCTCGAACAAGCAACAGTATTCTCGAATTTGCCAGAACCCTAAATTCCAGGAATAAACAAAAGATGCGTCGTTCCCAGGAATCGAATTATGACCTTTCGCGTGGAAGGCAGGCACAATAACCGTTAGGCCACGCGCGCGCTGCCTACTCTGCCAGATACGCGCGCGGCAATAGAGACCGTAATACTGAAAGAGGGCGAGAGAGAAAAAGGAAAAGGGCTACTTGCGCTTTCCCCTTTGCTCTGTCGGTAGAAAGAGTGAAAGTCCCGATGTTGTGTGTCTGCAATGCCCGAAGTTCGTTCGCGCTTTTTTTTCTGTTTTAAACTCGCAAACCTAATTAGAGCCGCGGGCTTCAATGACGACAGTCCCCCAGTCATCGGGACACCATAGCTCGGTTATAGGGTGCACGAATAACAACAGAAGGCGTCGATTCCTGTCCGAGGACCTAAGTAGCTTGCAAGGAATCTGGCAAGGCGAGAGCGGCTGCAATGTCTTTAAGCACCATCGCTTCCCACATGACCCCGGTCTCCGGCGGCAGTGGATTGTGTCGGTAAACCGAAAAGACGTTTACTTAATGCCGTCCCCTAGACTGTGTTCCGAACATTTGTGAATAGAGCGTGCACCGAACGCTGTGCCGCCGATGAACATGGGGTACACTCGAACGGTGCGTAAGAGTTTTCTCGTGATAATTGCTGTTTCAGCTTCTAAAATGTTGTAACTGAATTTATCTTAATATGTATGTTTTGCAGTAGTGACGGTGACTCGATTTTATAATCTAAAACACTTAGTTGAAAGCTTATTTCCACCGCCGGGTGTGGCTGGAAATTGTTAAAAAGCTAGTTTTATCGGTTCTCCTGAATAACAATCTCCTGGCGCGATACCAGAGAGCCGGCAAAAAGTGCTCCTCGGAGTGCCGCTGGTGGGTTGTTTCCGCTGACTGGGCGCTTTGAAGCGCTGGATAGTTGCTGCAGCGTACGTCTCGTGTGTTGTGATCTGCGTTTTCGAGCCCAGTGTGAACGTTTCTTTCTTCGAAACATAGCATCCGCCAGTGCGGCGACGGGGGGAACAGCGGCAGCGAACGTGCCAGCGATAGAAATTGGAGGTGAGGACTCAAAATATAGCATCAAATAGTAAAATAATTCGTGGCTGCTTTGAGGCTTTCTGCGGTTCGATATAAGTACGTCTAGAACGTCTTCGTCGTTCATCCACAAGGAAATATAAGAACACGGACACGCAAGATAAAAGCAGCGCAGCAAAACGATTGTTAGCAGCTACGGGTGTTTACAAAGTTAATTGAAGTTCCCGTGTTGTGTATCCCTTGTTGATTACTAAAACGGCTACGTTGAAGTAGGCCCATTGCAAGGCAAAAATGATAAATTGTTCATCAGTTTCAGTCTTGAGGAAAGCGATGGAGCTTAAAAACAATGCAGCCGCACTCGCCTTGCCAGATTCCATGCAGGCTACATAGGTCCTCGGACAGTATTCGACGCTTTTTGTAATATTCATGCATCCTGCCACCGAGCAATGGTGTCCCGATGACCGGGGGACTGTCGCCATCGAAGCCCGTGGCTCTAATTCAGTTTGCGAGTTTAAAACAATGAAGAAAGCGCGAACGAAGTTCGGGCGATACATTTACCCAACACCGAAGGTCTCTCATCCGGGACTTTCACTCTTTCTACCGACCCAGCAAGGGAGAAAGAGCCGGTAGCCCTTTCTCCTAGGGCTGGGCGTCGATTAAAACGTTTAACCCGATTAATCGCCACCCTTTAATCGATTAATTAATCGATTAATCGGCCTCGTTCATTTTCAAACAAAATCCCCCAAAAAAGCTTTTTTTATGTTGGATTCGTGACAAACGGCGGAATATACCATTTGGATTTCGAATCAGCCTCCATGTGTAGTTGAGAACAGTTCAAAGACACTCACGCACACAGGTTGTTACTTCAGCTGCATGAGGAAAAGAGGTTCGTTGATATTTTTCGGTAAGAGCGACCTCCCTTGATTTTTATTTATTTATTTATTTATTTATTCAATACGCCTTTCAGCGCCCAAAGGAATTACAGAAAAAGTGTGTGTGGGGGGGGGGGGGGATATACAGCCAGAGAAAGCAATAAACGAACTCTAGGTTTGTGACATAAAGTGTGCTAGTGACAAGAACAAGAAGAATAGTAAGCTTTATACAATTATTAATACATTTGACATATCAGGAGATAAGGTACAAGCACTCTTCAATAAGTCTGAAAAAAAAACACATTGTTGGATGATACCATGACAAGCGACTCGGGTAGACAGTTCCATTGATGAGTGGTAAGAGGAAAAAAAGAGTGTTTAAAGATATTAGTGCGGCACGAATATTCGCGAACCTTATTTTGATGATCTACCCTGCGTGATGTGAGGTAGCTGAAGAAACGATCCCCTGTTGATGCCCGTTTTGTTATTATAAATGTTATGAAAGAGTTTTAAACGTAAAGCGAATCTTCGGCATTTTAGCGGCTGCCAACCAGGACAGTCTTTTTGGAGACTCGACCTTACAGTATAATGGTTCACAATAGCCTCTGCTGCGCTAAACAGACACTCGAACGGCGTTGAAATAAACGGGACACGTGTAACCTACTGCAATTGTCTGGAGTTACAAATCTCGTCCCTACAGCTTACTTTACGCTAAAATTTAGCCTAAAGTTTGCCTTTCCTACAGGTGTACTAAGTTCGTCCATGTCTGCGTTCTGCGTGGTGAAAGCGCTGAGTTCTTACCTTTTTAGGTTCGCCAAAATTGTACCGATTAATCGGTTAAAAAGTTAATCGCGATTAAATAATTAATCGATTAATCGGTAGGTTAATCGATCAATTTCCAACCCTACTTTTCCTTTTATTTCTCGCTTTCAAAATGGCGCTACCCACGATAAAACGGTCTAATATAGAAGTTTTTATTTATTAATTTTTTATTTAGTTGTTTGGCCAGTTACAATATACCTGGGAGCAGGTGAGCGGTGGCCTTATTGACGTCCCGCTTCGTTTTTTTTAATCAGAACTTGACTCAGAGTTGCGATCAGGCTGTGCATGCTTCGTCATTAACTTCATTCGGATGAATTAGAACAGGCGCGGCATGCTTCCAGCAGCCGGTAACTCCAAGTTTCTAAGAGCACTGACCTGAGTTCAAGGAGTGTATGCGACAGCGCAACTGCGCGCGAAAAGGTAATTTAAACAATATTTCATCCTCATCTTCGTCCGAATAGCCCTGACCTTGAAGAGCAAGCGAAACCATAAAGGAAAAGTGCATTTATCTTGAGGCGGATGTTACAGTCGACGCTGTCTTGCACCTGCGAGACGCACTTCGCAGACGACAAATGTTCTTATGCCTGGACTATTATTCCTCCACCCCGGGGACCTGACACCAATGCAACCCTTTTTGCGGAAATTCGCCTACGTAAAAAAACAAAAATGATCACAGTTTTTCAACAGACAGAAAACCTCAACGCGGTGCTCGCCATTGCTACTGGCAGGGCGATGGGATGAGCGAACGGCTAATTACGGCGAATTTACGCCATGGCGTGGCGCCCCCGGTCCAATGAACGGTCCCGTGACTGGTCAACCCTCAGACGAAGTCGTCAGGGTTGGTGTTTGGTGTGACAGGAGGGGGAAGCATGAATCATTGAGTCAGTCGGAGTGTCCGGTTTTCGCTAACCTAGTGGGGAGAAGGTTTTCTTTATTGGTGTTGAGGGTCTTGACGTATATATAAGAGCGTTTGTGTTCAAATAAGCTAGAACCTATGTTTGAGACTTGTTCTTTTGTCCGATTTTCAACCGTTCCGTGGCTGCGGTTACGATGTAAGTTCTTCATCAGCTGGCCTATGTTTTGAAGATTACTTCGATGATAACATTCGTGCTCGGTTGTACAAAAAAAAATGTTGTCTACGATTTTATAAAATAATACTAAACATCTCCGTTTTAATAAAGTAGCAAAGGGTCATTACATGTTCGTCTTGGTGGTTTGCTTTTATCTAAAATATTTTTTCATAATATCGCCTCTTCAATTTGTGGCTAAATGGCTCTGCTTCAGTCTAGCGGCGGCTTGTGCCACTAAGCGATGGCAACTTGAACGCTGCAACGATAGCTTTTTTCGTTGCTGGGGGTGACAAGGCGCTTTCTTTCCGAATATTTTCAAGGTTTGTTTGGTGTCGTGGCTGGCCAATATTTCCCCGAAAGGATAAAAAAATTTCGCCAGATTTTGAGAATCTGGTGACGAGTAGTACCATCTGGCAAAACTCAGTAGACTTCAATGAAGGTAGGTCACGCTCCTTGCTTCAAACCTCGGATCCTCAACGCTTGCGGCTCTGACGTCACGCCGCGATGGTGGCGCTGTCTGACGGCACGACGCATGCGCAGAAGCTTCACCTCACCCGAATTTGATTTGAGTGCACGCGCACCGCCCGCACTTATTTGGGCAAACGGGGACTTGTTTGCAGATAGCGGGTTGGAGTATAAAGAGCTCTGGATAAGACTGCGGGCCTGCAAGCTGCATTTCGCATACTGTTGAGATAGAGCCAAGTGAAATACTCTTTGGAAAAATAGAAACTTAGGATTAGCTGCTTCTGGGGAATAAATGATCTAAGAGCAACATCGGTAAAAGTAGGGTGTTTCCACGTCTGATGGTACGATGATGCCCCGGGTGGGTAAGTTTTATATATATATATATATATATATATAGACATATATATGAAAGCCATATATGAACGCCATAGATAATTTTCTTCCGGAAATATGAAACTTTGAATCATCGTGGCGTCGAGATTGATAAGGTTGCGTTGTGCTAATTTACAAAAACCGTCAATTTTATAGCAATGCATCCACGTACTGGTAATATTTCCTACTTATTTTATGAAAGGTTTACAGCATGCACCGAAAATATTAGAGTTTACAATACAAATTTGTATACAAAGAAAAAGCGACGAAACAAGTCAAGAAAACTCATTTTAGAGAGGTGCGCAAAATTATTTACATACTACTTCATATAAAAATGCACAAAATGTAAATATAATTGCATCTTTAAATTACTTTTACGAATATATAAATAAATATATGCTTAGCCATTATTTTAGTTGTGTTATTATTGCAGAAGCTTAACCATTTCTTTTATGCGAAAAAATTGCATGCTAATATTTAAAAGCACCGTCTCTCATTTCTTTTAAGGAAGTGACTATTTCGACGTCCACCGTTTAAATATCTAAAAATGCACTTGCAAGTCTCTGACGTCACTTCCGCATAACATCAAAGTAGTGGTTTTATTATTTCGACGTCCACCGTCCATGCAGCTGCCACAGTGGCGTTCCGTGGGTCCGTGTCGTTGTTTTGTTTCTGATGGTGTTGTCAGTGTTATGTTGACGTGTGGACGGAGTCATGTGTTGCGTGCCTAAGCGATTTCGATAAACCTACACCAGCTCGCCTGCGCCCTAACTGTTTTTTCATTATTCGATCCTAGTTGGCTGTGGAAACGGTGGAAATATCTTCAGCGTGTGTGTGGCTCGAAAGTTGATCCTCTCGGACGCGGCATGGTCGGTGGGGATGTTCTGAGTTCGCCGGCCATTTCAGCACTCGTCTCACTTAAAATTTTGAATATACAACAAATGGGAGCTGGATATCTCTTTGTATTATTGCCTGCATGTGAAAAATGTGAGTGCCTAGACTACGTAACACTGAAAAATTCGGAACGATTTTCGTGCCTCCATATCGTGCGAACACGTTCACGCAAGGTTGCCGTCCCGCTTGGCATCTTACTCTCACCATGCTTTTAACCGTGTTTCCTGAGTTCTCTTTTTTAGTTTAGACTTTCTTTTGGTTCGTATTCACGAGCGGGTTAACCACGAAACGGTCGGGATGTTTAATAAAAGCATTAAAGTTTGTGAATAAAAACATTGCCTCCTTGATGTTTCTTGACCGGTGCGAGCGGACAAAGTTTCTGGCGGTTGTACGAAATACACGCATTTTCCAATCAACTAAATTTTATGACACAGAGACTCAGCTCCTTTGTTTGATAAAACACGTGAAATAAATTATGAAAAACAACGCTGCCGCATTCTGTAATGTTGGGCACAACAAAGCAAGCTTTACGTGCGGCCTGATAGCTGACGTACTACTTTCATAAGTTGTTTTGCGATCCACCATTCCACATCACTCAAGAGATAATAAACTGCAGTCCACTGTATTTTTTTTTAAGCGTGTTGATTTTCGACGCCGCATGCAAATAAAAGATTTGTTTGCCCTCCACATTCGATCAAGTTTCCATTACAAACTCCAAAGCTCCAAAGTTTCCAAGTGTGAGATGTCAAAATAAATAGAAAATATTTTTTACGTGAGACGTCAAAATAATTTTGAATATATTTGCAAGTTTTTGGAAGTGGGGAGTCGCGGACGTTAAAATAATATCCAAAATGTTTTTGAAAGTGGACGTCGAAATATTCACTGCTCTTCTTTTTTTAGACTTTCCTTAAGCGTCCGCAGTGTCTTGAACTACCTTCTGATGGAAAAATATTCAGTAACATTTGGTCTCCAAGAGAGAAAAACAACAACGATCCTTCCCCCAAATTGAGTTAGCTTGTCTTCGTTATAGGGGCTTCTACGAACGACGTCGGTTCCAAAGTGACATCATCTACAGCCGACAAATGCTGTACAGCGTTACTGCTCAATCGTAGGGTGTAGGAAGTCGTGCTGTCTCTAGCTTAGATATTTGTATTTCATTGCGACGCCGATTAAACCCCCCCCCCCCTCCACCCACCCCACTCATCCACAATCCCTTGGCCCTTTGCTTACGAAGGACTCTCGGCGGACGTTACAGCTGCCGACAGTTGAGGACTGTATGCACAGCCCATTACCGTAAAACGTAAAGCCTCCACACGAGGATGCTCTGCCACTGCGAAAGTAATGCTAGGGATGTAGTGTGACAGATAACAAACCAGCTTACCATTTCTTAGTATCGATGCGTATACCATACAATGGAATACAAATAGAAGTTGATAACTACAAGGGTTTTATTTTGGGTGTTTCCATGTCAGTTAATACAATGATGGTATGTGGCATATATTGTATTTTCCTGTAAAACATGTGTTATATGAAAGGCATTTCCTTGAGAGATGCACTCATATACGTAAACAGGATGTTTCACAAAACGTGGGCCAACTCGTTTTTGTGGAAAGTACGCTTAGCACAGAAAAAAAGGTTGATGTAGTACTACTCATTTCGGCCAAAGGGCAAATTTATGAAGAGAGCAGTGTTTGATACAGTTAGGTTAATAATTGCATTTATTAATTAACTTCGTAATTAATGCTATTTAAGGTATCATTTCAATTAGAAACTTGGTGGGCATCATCGCAACCTATTAAGTCAACCGACAATATAAAGAAAAAGTTAATACGCAACGATTTTGCGGCTCTAAAAAAAGGACACTGAATTTGGACGCGTTTTCAAAGGGGGTAGGAGGCAGAGCAAAGGAAACCCAAATATAACACTAAGCTAGGGACTGCACGACTTACTACATAAACCATACAATAGAGCAGCATCGCTGTACAACCTTTGTCGGCTCTACAACTATCTCTAGTCGACGTCGTGCGGCAAAGTCCACATAACGAAGACAAGCTAACTGAAATTGAGTAAAAGTTTGTTGTCGTTTTTTCCATTTGAATGTCATATCTTACTCAGTGTTTTTCCATCACAAGTTAGTTCAAGGGACTGCAGAGGATTAGGAGAGTTTCAGAAAAATAAAAACATAACGTTTTTTTTTAAATATTGACGTAATTTTGTCATATTTAGAGAACCACAATAATGGCTAAGCATGTATTTTGTATATATTTGCATAATACAATAAATATTCTTAGTGTAATACATTTTTCGTCTGTTTATATAAAGTAGTTTCTTGGTAGATCATGGTGAATCTGTCTCCAAAAAGTATTTACTTGACGTGTTTGGGATATTCTTTGCAGATGAATTTATGTTGTAATTCTTATTATTCTGTGTACATGTAATCTTTACATAAAATAAGCAAGAAAAAATTATTTCTACGCGCATGCTTGGGCGTGAAATTGAAGCCTGTGCAATGTACCAAAGTGAAGCCTTGGCAATTTTCAGTCTGGAGCTTTAAACTTTTATATATCTGGAAGAAAGTTAGCTGCGGCGTTAATATGTAGCTGACAGCACCTCCCAAGAACATGGGATTCACATTTATGTTTTACGTAAATTAAAAAAAAATACCCGAACTATTGTTGTACGATTTGATGTGAAACACCCAGCACCTGTCAAACTATACCAATTAGTTTCAACCAAACTTTACACCCACTCTTAGAAACAGAAGGCAAAAACAACGTGTCCATACATACCCATGAGTCGGGAAACAATATATATCGGATTCAGTTAGACCCCGTCAAGAAAACAATTCATCGTTCGAGGGTAAGCGTTTGGACTGTGCATGTTAGGGGACTCGCTTCTCAGAGTATGAGGCATCTGCGCATGTCCCGCTCTCCACCCTATGAAATGCCTACAGCAACATAAATTTTTTAACTAGGTGTTTCGTTTAGTTTACTTGTATTGCACTTTATTGTCAATTTGAAAGAAAAAGAAAACACACTTTGAAACCATACAAAAGTAATCTCAACACACAAAAAACAACAACACAAAATGATATTTTTTGTTTTGTTTTTTAAGCAGCATAGACCGATGTTTAACAAACACGAGCGAACAGCTAAATCTTTTGAGCACAAGAAGTTCCGGTTTCGGAAAATTCATGCACCAACTTCTGTACACAACTGCCAAAACTTGGGGTTCGACGCCTCATCCTAGTTCCGCATCAATCCTAGGCCCCCTCCCCGGACGCACACGTGCCGTTTCCATCATCAAACATTCGAGAAACGGAAAGCAAAAACCGCTCCTGCCAAAAGGAGAAGCCACCTCCAACGCTTCGCGTCTTCTTACGATGGACCGCAGCAGAAGCTGCGAGCCATCCCAGCCAATCCAGCGCCGTGAACATGTCACGTGACTATGCGCCCCACCACAGATGTCACGTGACACTGACGTGGCATTGGATTGCCTCTGATGTCTCGTAGCGTGAAAGAAAATCAGTCGTATGTTTAGACAGCGTCAGGTTAGTGTGCCAGAATTCACGGCAACATCCTCACAGTCTGTAGGCTGTGCGGAGAGCAAGTCGACTGCTTCCAGCGCAGGAGATCCGGTGACGTAAGGACGATGCCGATCTCTGATTGGCTTTGATTGAAATGATAGTGGGTAGACCTCAATGCTAGATGCCTTGAGGTCTATCCACTATATTTTTTCACTCAGCCAATAAGAGCTCGGCGTTCTGACATCATCGCAACCCCTGTGCAAAAAGCAGACGAACTTGCGCTCCGTATAGCCTGGAGTCTCTGACGTGCATCACACACTGGAGATACACGACCTCCCGCAACACCGCCTAGAATAATCTGAATCTGTTTACTAGAGTTTTGACGTCATCACACCAGCGAGATCGAGCAAAGACGCAGGCTGGATACGGGGACTGCGACAGCGTTCGGTTGGGCGTCGTGTCCAATCAACGCGTCGAAGGATCGCTCCGCATCGCGCTCGGGTCCAATTACTGCGTCTGCGCCTTATACGACTGTGATGATGTTTCATCCGGGAAGGGGAGGGTTTTCGCGGCTCTCCATTATTCTAGGTGGTGTTGATAGTACAGTACCATTGCTAGGGCCGGGGTCTCCAACGTGCATCACGCAGTTAGCGATACCCGATCGCACGCCGGTACGATGATCATTTCAGACGTAAACGGGCAGCGGTGGGGATTCCGTCAAGGATCCCCTGGGTTCTGCAACGCGAACTTTCGCTCCCCCGTGCTCCGAGCCGCAGAGCGTTAACACACCCGGCCACCGATGCAGCCCTCTCGTAGTGTTCACGAGCGGTCCATCATAAAATAAAACGGAATATCGCAAAATAAAAGAAAAAGACGTTTCCCTCGCTTCTTCGTTATGTTCTTACGTGGGGCGTCTTTCTCCCCCGCGTCCCCAGGGAGAGGCCATCAATCATGCAGAAGAAGTCCGTCCTGCCTGGACGGTCTTGGCGAGACGGGGAAAGGGGCGTGTCTTTCCCACAACAAAGGCCGTACGGGGCGCGAACAAAAGAGCAAGGTCCTGGCCGCGAGCATTCTTTATTTATGTATTTATTTATTTTTTTTTGTAAAGGACATTGACGGGAGCAATATTTCCGGACTGGGAGCAGGGGCCCCCACCACCGGTTCAAGGAACGCCGGTGCCGCTCCAATCGATAAGAATAAGTGAAGACGTCGGAAGCGGACATGTGCGTAACGCGTTACTTGTAACTAGTTTTTACTTTTCCTTTCTTTTTCTTCTTCATTTGGTTTCGAGTGACGAAGTAATGAATTCGTTACGTTTTAGTTTCGTTTTGTTTTGAGAGGCACAGAACAAACGGGAAGGCTGAGAGAGGCATGCAACTCCTCCACAGGACGAGTTGGGGAAGCCGAAGCTGACTATATATACCGGGCGTTCCTGACAAAGAGATGACCCTGTGTTTCGATCCGGGTAAATAAACTACGCATCGCAGATAGCTCAAACTCCCTGAGAGTGTGAGCGCTAATGGTTGGGATATATTGCGAAAGTTTGAGAACATGACGTTACCTGGATAAAAAGATAATTGAGAAAGACGAAATAGTTTTATGAGCCGACGTCCGCCTAAGCCTAATGTCGCCAAAACAAGAACTGACGTTGTGGACGCTTATGGAATTTATATGAGCAAAAACACTTTTGTCAACAAGAAAGATAATGTTGTTCTTTCTTGCAGACAAGATTTTTTAACTGAAATAGGTGCATTCCTTGCTTTGACGATAGTAGTCTCGGCTCGTAGAGAAATTTCATGTCAATTATCTTTGATCCAGGTAACATCATATTCTCAAACTTTCTCGTTCTATCCCAACCGGTAGCGTCACATTCCCACTGAGTATGAGCCTTCTGGCGATGCATAGTTTATTTACCCGGTCCAAAAGACAAGATTTCCTTTTCTCGAGAACTCCCTGTACTTCTTTTTATCATAATCCCAGCGCAGTCCGGGGCTACGGAAATTACAAACACATACACACAAATTATCGGCAAAATTTCGCAGCGCATTCGCTGTGCTTGTTTCGTTTATCCGTTGATATCACACATACAAAAATATGACGAACGCCATGACGTTGCGCTTTTGGCACCGGCATGATAGGCTTTCTATGGGTCGCAGCGTCGGTGGCGCTCGGACTTAGGTAAAAAATATATATATAATAAAGATAAGTAAGTTTCTCATAAAGAAATAGGTTGTTTTAAAGGAATAGCAATGGCCGAACTCGGCATTCCTTACGGCATTTGCTCTCGCTTAAAAGTAATGGGATCTTTGTTTTAGCCGCCTGGGGCGCTACCACGCCCACCCTCCCAGTACCGCCTTAACCACCCTGAACAAACTGTTCTGACCACCGTGATTAAAACCGCGTGCCAATGTACTCATATAAAATACCGGTAGTGCGCTGATTAAAATATATTTGGCTCATAAGCAAATAAATAGATAATTGTTTTTTGAGAAAACAAAGAAAAGTAGTTGTTCTGCCTATACCTACCTGCGGGCAGGCAATCTCAAGGTGTGCATATCTAACTTCTAGAAATTCATCCTATTCAACCCCGGAGCGAAGACATCACAACACGATGCGATTAGGGTGCGTCCTTAGAAGGAGTTCAAGCGCTGTAGAAGGGTTCAGGTTGCGGCCACCTCAGCAAGCTGCGGTGGGAGGCCCTTAGAAACTACGCCTCATATGGGGGCCTTGTCACTCTTGCCCGGCCGTGGCATAGCATTTATGGGGCCGACTATGCGGAGCGCAAGTTTGGCTGCTTCTCGCGCAGGAGCTTGCGGTGACGTCAGAACGCTGAACTCTGATTGGCTTCTGATTGGAAGGATAGTGGGTACGACCTCAACGCTAGCTGCCTTCCGGTCTACCCACTATCCTTCCAATCAGAGCCAATCAGAGCTCGGCGTCTCTGACGTCACCGGCAACCCCTGCGCACGCAAGAAGCAGACGAACTTGCGCTCTTCACACTTACGGCTTTCGCGCTGCACATGTAGTCTCGATAATGACGTCGTGGGAATTATAACAGGGCTCAATCTCATTAGGTACGGAGCGATGATAATCCCACGGAGTCTATAGACCTTTCCAATAACCGCCTTCTGGCGACACCATATAGAACAGCGAAAGCCTCCGAACGCGCCCCTTTTCCTCCATGGAACGGCATCACATTCGGATGGCAACAACCCAGCGATTGGTCCCGAGCGCAACGGCGCAGCGTCGTTCGACGCGTTGATTGGACACGAGGCCTTGCGAGCGCTGACGCAGCACTCGTATTCAATCTGCGTCTTTGCTCGATCTCACTGTGATGACGCCAAAATTCGAATGCACAGCCTTTGGTTATTCTAGGTGGTGTTGCTTCTGGGCGCTGCCATCTTTGTCTATACTGGGCAGTGAAACGCGTTCTGAGCGTGAGCAGAAGCTCTCTTCCATGAAATACGAGAAGCCGCGCATGCGTACACGGCGCAGTGACCCACCATTCTTTCGTCCTGGTGATGAGCGCTGCATGCAAATGCTTATAGACAAGCCAGAGCATACAACGAAACGTGTAGCACACTCGCGAGATCGTGCATAAAATATGCAGGATTTAGTATGCAGCGCGCAAGTTCGTCTCCATATTTTTCTTTTTGCAGGGGTTGTGGTGTGTCAGAACATCGATCTCTGATTGAAGGATACTGGGTAGACCTCAAGGCAGCTTGCTTCGAGGTCTACCCACCATTCTTCAATCAGAGCCAATCAGAGATCGGCATTCTGACGTCAACAAAACCCCTACAAAAGAAGTTGACGAACTTGCTCTCCGCGTAGATTATGGTGCCTGGAACGCGTCTCCGACTGCAGTAGGAGGCACTCTAAGAAATGCCTGAGCGTCTACTTACCAGCAATAAACTCAAAGAGCCAACCTCTGCGATCTACGAAAGCAGCTCAGTGAATGAAGAGGCGGAGCACCTGTTTAGACCTCAAAGTTAAGTCTGCGCTGTGGCATTACGCAATGCAAGCATGACACTTTGCATTGCGCAATGCCACAGCGCAGACTTAGACTCTTTAGGTCTAAACGGATGACCCGCCTCATCATTCGCTCAGCTGATTTCGTAAATCACAGGGATAGGGCTTTTCGAGCGTTTTGCGGGTAATTAGAAGCGTAGGCATTTTTTAGAGTGGGTCTGTTTGGCGCGTCCAAAAGGAAAGTGTCATGCTGTCACCGGTCGCGATCCTGGCGGTGTCCCAGCAGCAGTGATGGATGTAGGCAGACGAACGTTCTGACGCAGGTCGCTCTCCAGAGTGGCAGTTTAGATAAGCTTTGGCAGTCAGAAGCTGGGACGCCGCGACGACAGCGACACTCGCATTCGCTCGTTCTTTTCGACAGCATTTCTACGACAACCACCAGGACTGCGACACACGACAGCAGTACACCCCGGTATTTTTACGTCTTTTGTTGCCACTTCCGGAACCGCTTTGATGTATGGGCGGGACAGGACGCTAACCACACCAGTCGGAGACTGGTGTGGTTAGAGTGGAGACTGGTGTTCAGGCACCATAGTAAGGCTCACACTTAAAACTCAGACTCAAACTCTTCATTTCACTCCATTTGGAGAGGGGAGACAAAGACGCCGAATCAGAGCGCAGCTGCTGAGGAGGAGGAGGAAGGTACCGAGAGGAGGGTATAGCCCTCCTCCGTCTCCTCCTCAACCTCCCTCCTAGTCCCCTCCCCTCCTCTCTCCTCATCCTCCTCCTCCTTCACCTCTTGCTCCCCCATCCTTGAAGCTCCTCCTCCTCTCCTCCTTCTCCTCCTCCCTCCCTCCTCCTCCCTCTCCCCTCCTTCTCCCCTCTTCCCTTTCTCCTTCCTCCTCTTCCCCTCCCTCCTCCCTGCTCCTCTGCCCTCCTCCTTCCCTCCCTCTTCCTCTTCCCCCTCCCTCCTCCTCCCCGCGCGTTGCGTCATGGGAAATAACCCCATGACACACCACGCGGGACCCTAGTGATGTCATACGTGACGTCACGATGTGACGTCACAAGGTCCCGAGCGGTGCATTATGGGACATTTCCCATAATGCATCGCTCGGTTACGCCGACGGCGACGTCGACGCCGCTCTCGCCAGAAAACGGGCGCCTAAGAGCTCCGCTCTAAAATGAAAGCGTTTACAACTACGCCGAATTGGAGCGCAGACTCTTGAGGAGTAGGATGGAAGGGGTACTAGGGGAGGCTATACCCCTGCTTCCTCCTCCTCACCTCGTCATCCTGCCTCCTCTCCTCCTCCCCTCCCCTCCCCTTTTCCCTTCTCCTGCTCCCCCTCTTCCTCCTTCGTCCTCCTCCCCCTCCCTCTCCTCCCCTCTATATAAGACAACCGAAGGACGAACCACAAAGACAAGCCGGGAGCGCGAACATAATGTGCGACGCGAGGCGTTTTTCAAGCTGTTGGGAACATGGGACAAAGCAGAGCGCATGACGGAACGCGTGGTACGCGCACGAGGACATGCATAAAATATACGCACTTTACTAAACGAAACGCTTGAACCTTTAAATGTATTGGGTTGTAACAAAGCGGAAGTTAAAAGTTCGAGGGGCCTCAAGGAGGAAAATCTTTGTAGTACGGAGGTTTGCTCGTGTCTTCTTAAAAACAACTCTGCCTGTCAAACAAAACCGAAAAAAAAAGAATAAAAGACAGAAAGAAAAATATAATATGGATTTTTGGACCCTCTTCCGGTTGGTAAAAGCTTGGGGAGCAAAGAAGCAAACTGTAGTTCAAGAGGCGAACGGCGCGCTTACGATCGTCCGTGCAAAATGCAATTCGGACCACCCGAACGAGCTCTTTACTTTTAATATATATTTTTCACGCTCCTACGTCGCACTCCAGAGAGAGCAAGGTTCCGTGAAACGTCGCCTTGGTCTTACGCTCGAAGAAGATCGTAAAGCTATAAAAGAAAAAAAAAAATAGGGAACCGGGGGAAATAAAGCGACATTCACGCGAACACTTCCCGCCTACAGTTCAAATGCGACAAAAACGAGAATTAGTCTCAGCCTTCTTCTCACATCGCGTTCCCGACTCTGCTTGTTCGTAAAAAAATGTGATGGGTGAAAAACAAAAAAGAGGTAAGAAGAAAAGAAAGGTTTAAGAGAAATAAGATTGCCGGAATGGGAAAAGTGCTCAGTCTCAAACAAACAAAACAAAAATCCTCCTCCCCCTAGTGGCCCCTCACCTTCCAAAAACGCAACCAGCGGAGCAGAGGAAGTGCAGAGGTTGTCGTTTTCCGGGCCCTCGGCCGTTCAGCCGCTCATACCCCGTTTCACCTAACGATGGACCACAGATGGCGCTATCGGTGGCGTCGAAGCCAAGTCAATACCGTGTTAGAGACACGTGACCTTACGGAGGAGCGCAACGACGCGCGGCGCGCGCTGTCACGTGACAAATGTGCACAGCGCTGGATCCGTTGGGACTGCTGGTAACGTCCGCGTCGATCCATCGTAAGATGGAACAAAGTGTGGAGGGAAATGGTTTTGTGTTGCTTCACGCCGTTCGCCCTTCTCACAGGCACCCCCCCCCTCTCTTTCTTTTGTATTTGTCTCGTAATCATCTTCAGCTTACAAGCACACACACACACACACACACACACGTACACACAAATGTAAGAGAGGCATGTACAGAAGGGTGCAGGTAGAAGTGTTCATACGCACGCACACGATACGCGAAACCATACAGACGTACGCAGGCTCGCCGGCACGCCTCACATACACGAACGAACGCACGGATGACAGGGATGCTTCCGTCTGTCCTCCGTTCAGCGTCTTACGACGAACTACAGCGGATGCGACGAGCCAGCCCCAACCAATCCCAGTGTCCGCGAAAGTATCACGTGAGAGCAGGCGCTTCGCGCGTTCCGAAGATCACGTGACACTAGCGCAGCGTGATATTGGCTTCGATGGCTATCGTTAACGTCCGCAGCGGTTCCATCATAGGACCAAAACGGAGCACAAGTGCTAGCGCCGATGAACGCCGGTACATACAGGCGGTGCACACACACGAGATCGCGAACCCACGGAACGTATACGTCGGACAAAGCCATGTGTAAAGATTCGCTTAGAAGTCGCGGAGTTGTATATTTTCTTTACGTTCTGTTGTAACATTTCTTTTTTATTTATTACTTTAGGTTTCATTTGACGGTAGCCGGTAGGAAACGGAGGCGTTAGGGAAGTAGGAAAAGGGAGAGGTGTGTTTTCTCCTCGAACTGCTCCACTGCCTCTGCTTTTGTTTCTTTTCTTTTGGTTCATATTTTACTTTACGATGGAGCGCAGCTGACGCTATGAGCTTCTCGAAGCCAATGGGACGTCGTGTTTTTGTCACGTGACTATACGCGCGGTACGCGTATAGTCACGTAATAAAACTTCTATAGCATCGGATTGGCTGGGGCAGCTCGTAGCGCCCCTTGTGGTTCGGCGTGAGGAGGCGGAAGGAGGAGACAGAGTACGGTGCGTTTTCGGTTGTCGTTTCATTTTGAGCGCCAAGAAATTGCAAGTTTCGCAGCGCGTTCGCTCAAGCGTGGCGGCCCGACTTCCAGACACCGGGGAGCAAACGCGTGGGGCCGAGCCGGCGCCGTTGCTGCGGGGGAAAAAAGGGGGAAAACGGGGGGCAGAAAAACGCTGATGTAGGGTATAATAGGGAAAATCGGTCGTTTTCCTTTGATACGGCGTCGTGAACACACTTTTCCCCTCTCGAAGTGTGACGGGTGTGTGTGTTTTTCCAAGCTGTCATAAGGGTGTTTAAAGTGGGGGATCAGAATTCCAGGGAAGGAGAAAAAAAGGGGGAGGGGGGGGGGAGCGGGTGTAAACTTGGATCTTTCCACGGACGTTAAGCTTTCGGATGGCTCGATGAAGGTGGCACGGCGGGAGTATTGCTTAGATTGCACTTTCTTGCATCACCCAATCTGAGCGAAGTAAAATTTAAACGAAGAGCGAGAAATCTCGCAGTAACTGCGAGGTCTACTTAAGAGCGAGAAATCTCGCAGTACTGCGAGTCGTGCTACGTATGGGTTTCTCTTGCTTCAAGAAGCGTGAATTCACAAAAGAATTGAAATATACACAACTTTGTAAATTAAATAAATTAGCAATAAATATCTGTGTTAGTTCTACGTGCGTCGCCTTTACTTGAACACTCGACTTCTTTGTCTACTAGGTTCAAGAACGACCTCTGAGCGTGTGCAGAATCTCTCTTCCGTGCGTGTCGAGAACCCAATGATTCGGCATTTCTTGCCTGGGTGAAAACCGCTGGAAAGATTTGTGTGCAAGGGGTGGCCACCCTGAGGGAAGGATGTATGTAAGAGAGGTTTCCAGAATAAGCTTTTAGTTAAGTTTCAGACTTTGTTCGCCTCTCACCTTTCCACGGCTGTTGTTTCCTAGGTTTATCGCCTCAGTCAGGGATAATTGAAGAAAGTGGAAAATTGCTTCGGTACAGGTGTAAACAGAATACAAGACTGGGTATTCTTTTAACTGTGTGTATAGTGCGTTAGGAGGAAGAAATCTTTAAGTATTGATGTCGCCATTTACCATGATTTTGACGAAAATCTGCAGAGGCATCATATTTTTCACAACTTACGCGACAACGCGCTCGCATGCCATCTTCATGTGCCAGAAAAATCTTTGAAACTTTAGGTATGGTTAAAAAATAAACGTTTGTTTACTTAAACGCAAGCGTTCATTCTGTTTAACATCGATATTTTTACTGTGTCTCAGTAGCATTATTAGTTGCCAGTACACATCAGTTCTTTACATGTACAACACAAAAAAACAATTGTTAGTATTTGTGTTTTGGGGAGTGCATGTTTTGGATATATATATATATATATATATATATATATATATATATATATATATATATATATATATATATATATACTATATATATATGCCCTTTTACTTTTTGCCACTTTGTTTTGACGATTAATGTAGAAGACAAGGTCCATGATTTCGGTTCCTTTCAGAGCCCTCGCCGTTTCTATATTTTCACGTATTGACTGGACGGGCCCATCTCAAAACATAATGAGGAAAAAAAAATGAACGGAGTTAGTGTTTGCGGCCACTAGTGTAGCAACATCATGACAGGCGTTACTGCCGAATTTTCCTTAACGCGGACGTGCGAACTGTCAGAAAATAGAATATCGATCCAGGGGTTATCGAGCCAACGTCACATTGAGTTTGGAGCAGGAAGAAGAAAAAAATTCACTCCGTGAAGGTCTCGAAGGACTCGGATATCTTCTCCCTAAATCCTCCCCCTGATTACGGGGGATTACGAAGTTCTCTCGTTCAGCGTTGCATCCCCGTCTGTATCGTGATAGGGGCGAAATAAAATTACCGAGGACAGGCAAAAAAATACAGTCGGGTACCGAAAATAGGAAACAAGCAAGGCCCGAGGGGCCGTTGGTGTCCTCCATTAGATTCTGGGAAGGCTTCAAAAAACATCCCTCGAAAATAGGGATCGACCCGAGATAGGGAAGACGGCCCCGAAGAGCGTCGGGGAAGGAAAGTCAGCGCAGATGGAATTTTGAGGTCTATTTCACATTGATACTATCGGAAACATTAGAACTTTTTTGAAATAAACACTCCCCTGCTTTGTCATCTGCCATATTGGAATATTAAAAAAAAATATTTATTTGAATTATGTTTTTTTTTAAAGCATGAAATGCTTTCTTACTGTACAGAGCGTCACCCCCCCCCCCCCCCCCGGCCCACACACACACACATATGTAGTGTTTTTGTTTGTTTTTTTTCTTTTCTTTTTCAGCGCGAAAACAAATAAAGTCTCGCGGAATGCTCAGTCTACGCAAAAATCGCTCGCTGTTAAACCAGATGCCAAAATTTGAAAACTAACCAGTATTTTATTGAGAAGTTTTAAGGGATTTTCTCAAAGTTTCAAATGGAAAATTGGGCCCGTTCCCTGTAGCTTGCGGTAGCTGACGTCACTGATCTCCATGATCTCGCCGCTTCGTCGGGCTCCCTTCTCCCGTTGAAACTTTGAGAAAAGCATGTATAATATTTGAACTTGGTAACTTTTACTTATTAAAGTTTGGCATCTGGTCCAGACCGCTAGCGATACATTTAGATGAAGACTGAAGTTTGGGCAATGCGAAGTTTATTTTTGCAATGAAAATCACTCACACGTAGACACACGCAATACATATTTTTTCGCCACATGCTGTGGTCCATACAACCAAGAAGACAAGGCCTGGGCGTGACGTCATAGTTAGAGCGGATTCATCATTCCCTGCCACAGGGTTAACCAGCTGCCAATTTGATTTCAACCTCTCGGTTCAGCCGCGTCATGGTGTCTTGACAAGGCCACGCTTCCTCGTCGCGTTTCCACACGCCCCTTCGCTCCAGCTACGCCGCCCGTAGCGCCATGAAAATAATGTCACGCTTTCGGCGTATAGATCGGTGTCCGAGGAAAAGCTGTGACTTTGTCCGCTACTATTCCAAGGAAGACCAACTGACATGCTAAGGCTCGTTCACACTCTTTTCTTCTGAAAATTCCATCAAGATACGTAATTTGGGACACTGACTGCCAGTCAGCAGCCCTGGTGGAACGTGCCCTGATGGTCCATCAGATGACGTCTGACTGCCACTGCCAAGGGAATTTCATCAACAAGGGCAGCATTTATATAAAAGCTCCCATTCCGAGGTGGCCATCTTGGATGGCTATGAAACAGTTCACAAGCCGAGGTGGCCATCTTGCATGGCTATGAAACGGTTCACAAGTCCTTAAAATGAATGTAATTCATGACATCAAAAATCAGGAAAAATGTGTACCCGTCCTTATTTTTTCTTTTTTCACTTTTGAAATTTGCGTTTTTCAGGCAAAAGGGACATTCGTTTACAAACGGGCCCACATGCACCCTAAGCATGTTTCAGAGAAACGCCCTCGATGTCTGAACCTTTCGGGACGACCGTATACACTTTAATTCACAAAACGTATGCGACTCCGTTGAAGCTAGAGAGCAAGCATGCATGCTACGACAGACAGCCCTGGCTTCCACGGACGAACGCGAGCAGCAGACATATCTGAACTACGCTCGCGGATGCTTTTTGTCTGCGCTCTTCATGAAACAATAATAATGAGCTGCGACACAGCGGTAAGGCCAATAGCCCACACCAGATAGAAAGGTATAAACTTTCTAGCCTAAACCTCTCGGACCGAGTCAAGAGCATTTCAGTATTGCAGCGCGAGGTTCCGACAATGAGTGCATCGCTCTAAAGAATGCTTCGGCTGCATATGCAGTTAAGCCTTCAGCATGTTATGCAAAGCACTCGTACATCAATCGCCGTACTTCAGTTCTACTCACCTGCCATGTAGAGTACTTTCGCGTCGTAGAACCCTCCTTTTGTTCGCGCGTCTCCGGCCCAGTAGACCTGGTACACCTTGTCGTCTTCAACTACACCGCTAAAGTTCCTTACATAGTCGGAACTCACGACAGACTGGGTCTTGTCGAGGAGAAATTCTACTAAAACATAAGACATTGTAGAGCCCGGGCAGGATCGACAGGTTGGAGCAAGCGGGCAAACAAAACGAGTCGAGAGCGATCGTTCATGGAAGCTCGGCGAAGCCTCTATGGGCGAAGCGAAAGTAGAAAGTGGCGTGTTCGGCGTTTCGGCGGGCTTCTGATCAGGGTTGTCGGGTGCCCTGCTTGTCATATCTCTAACATCAGCGGTTTTATGGGCTCACTTCCCGAAATCGTTTTCTCGTGCATAGATTATTTTTCGTATTCATAGATTTGACGAAATAGTGGTATCCGAACGAACTTTACGTCCTTTGACCGTACGTCTGTCTGCACGTCAAAGCTTTTTGACGTACAGTCAGAGACAATCGATGTACAATCAGAATCGCCACCAAGAAATCTTGACGGCATTTCGCGGCGGCCGACTGCCACCAGGAAACCATCAGAAAGCCGACAAGCGGAGTCTGACTGGAGTTTGACTGTCGGTCAGAGTAACTTGTTGGCCAATCAGACATGCTTGACGTACAGTCAGGCACAGTCAGCGGTCCACTAGAAAACATTGACTGCCAAACAGGGTTACATTGATGGATTTTTCATTCGGGTTGCAACCGAGTACGACCGAGAGAGACGAGATCCGTTAAAACTTTTTTTAAATTTCTTAGGACGAGGGAACACACCGGCATTCTGGCGCCATCTATGCGGTGACCCTGGAACTGTATTTCAAAAGAGTGAAGGCTTTGCGGGATTTCAGAGGTCAAATGTGCGTAATCCCTATGAGAAAGGCTCGTTTATAACGTTGACAAAAGTTTTCCGAGCCAAGAAAGGAAAGGATAATTCGCGGGAAAAATAGAAAACATGCCGGACCGCCAAGTTTACTCTGCAACCCGATAGCTGGCGCCACTGTGTCCTCTTGTTGTAAGAGGTTTTAAGGAACCAAGTTTCAAGAAGTCGCAAGAGTGTGAACGGGCCTTTATGCGCGGTTCATTCGGGAATTTAATTTGGCCCCACATTCAATCGACTTTCGAGCAAAAAAACAATCTGAGTAGTCGCGAAGAAAGTCCATTCAGCATTTTGTGCCTATTGGTTAGTGTTGTCGAGAACACGCTACAAGTAACGGCGTTACCAGTTACTCGTCACTTTTATTGGTTACGAGTAACGTACTCTGTTACATATTTCAAATCACTAACTTGTAACGTACTCGTTACATTTTTAAACCACTAACTTGTAACATACTCGTTACATTTTTAGAACACTAACTTGTAACGTACTCGTTACATTTTCAAACTAACTTGTAACATACTCGTTCCATTTTTAAACCACTAACTTGTAACATACTCGTTACAATTTTAGACCACTAACTTGTAGCATACTCGTCGCATTTTTCAAATCACTAACTTGTAACGTGTTCATTACTTTTTCAAGCCACTAACTTGTCATGACTCGTTACATTTTTAGATCACTAACTTGTAACGATACTCGTTACATTTTCAAACCACTAACTTGTACATACTCGTTACATTTTAGACCACTAACTTGTAACATACTCGTTACATTTTCAAACCACTAACTTGTAACATACTCGTCGCATTTTTAAACCACTAACTTGTAACATACTCGTTACATTTTCAAACCACTAACTTGTAACATACTCGTCGCATTTTCAAACCACTAACTTGCAACATACTTGTTACATTTTCAAACCAGTAACTTGTAACATACTCGTCGCTTTTTCAAACCACTAACTTGTAACATACTCGTTACATTTTCTAACCACTAACTTGTAACATACTCGTCACATTTTCAAACCACTAACTTGTAACATACTCGTCGCATTTTCAAATCACTAACTTGTAACGTACTCGTTACATTTTCAAACCACTGACTTGTAACATACTCGTCGCATTTTTCAAACCACTAACTCGTAACATACTCGTTACATTTTCAAACTAACTTGTAACGTACTCGTTCTATTTTAAACCACTAACTTGTAACATACTCGTTACAATTTTAAACCACTAACTTATAACATACTCGTCGCATTTTTAAATCATTAACTTGTAACGTACTCGTCACATTTTCAAACCATTAACTTGTAACGTACTCGTTACATTTTTAAACCACTAACTCGTAACATACTTGCGTTACTTACTTCGAGTAACGGGTGACGTAGTTACGTTACTCGTTAAATGTTCCCAAGACTTAAAAATTATGCTTCAATTTTGTCTTTGCTTCTAGGCGCCAAGCCATGTGAATTTTTGAGTTTTTGGCATTTTTCTGGCGTTCTTTCTTGTATGCACTTAGGTGAAACCGAAAAAAGTTTTAATATGTTGAGTTGTTGCCTGCACTTAGTGTTTTTTGAAGTATGCTTCTCATGCCTACCTCTAACGTCGAAACGGTAAAACGTGTTAATTCATAAAAAGCAACGCAAAAGTAACGTTCGTTACATTTCGTCGGTAAAGGTACCGGCAACGCGTCCCTTTTATTTCAAGGCAACGCAGGTCGGTAACGCGTTCCCTTTATTTGCAAGTCAAGAGTAAAGCCATTTCGTTACTTTTTTTCCGGTAACGTCTCCAACACTGCAATTGGTTAGGTCTAGGTGCTAACGAGAAAACGCGTAAAGTGCCGCACACTTTAAGAAAAAAAAGAGAAAGAAGGAAGCAACGTCCTGTTTTCCTCCGTTTTACTGACGCCCAAACAGACACCAGAAGAAGAGAGGAACGAGATGTTTTTCTCCTTCTCAGGGTAGACGGCACAAAGGTTCCGTTCTGCCGATTCATCTTCTTTTGGTTCCGTTTTTCGACCACGTCATGCACGTTGTTTATCAAATGTTGTTGAATTGATTGAGCTTCAGCGGCAGCGAAGGCCAGCTGTAATTCTGTTTCCCAGTCCAAACGTGCGGAACATTTCAATTTCATTGACGTTTTTACCACAAATTTTATCAAACGAGCAAACAAAGCCGCTAAAAACAGCGAAGTTCCGGAGCAGTGCCAACAGCTCTACGTACACTGGGCTAAGATGGCCTTCTCCGGATTGCGGAACCCACGCGGATTGACACGGACCACGTGGAACCATGTGTCGACGTTTACGACGTTATGGAACTCGCGGAAACTGCGTCCAAGACAGGCAGGTTTTGCTGCTGAGTGCCTGGGTGTCTCCTGTGTTTACTTCCGTTCTGTTTTCCGACGCAAAGTGCCAAGCGGCAATCAACGTGGTTCTATATTTCTGCGTGTCAGCAACATAGCAGCAACATCACGATGGCAGTGTTGTGCGTTGTGACCAGAAGACTGGAATTATCGCCGATGTGACCGTGTGTTCGCGTATCAGTGGTGTGACAACAAGATAAGATGACGTAAACTGTCGGGCATCGACCCCGCCGGTCGGGTCGTGATCAGGGGGGGGGGGGGGGGCGGGGGTGTCCCAGGTTGACATTCCGATTTACATTAAATAGTTTAAAACCGCTTGAAGGATTATGATGCAATCGATCTACTTGCGGATAGTCATACAACGCTAGTGTGAGCCGTAGCTCCTATCGTACATAGGCCAATGCTACTGTCGTCTGCGATGTTCTGAGAGCAATTGCGCTCTGGGAAAAGGAGTGAACAGTATGAAAATATGACGGAAAGTACGTACGTTGACTGTTTGAATTTTTAGCACTGGAAATATTACTAGGTAAAATCAAGAAAAAAAAAAGCTATCCTTTATTTTTCTGCTTAAATATACTACGGCTTCTGGAGAAACTGCCCTGCAAGTGGCGCGCAGAAATGAGCGCTAGACGTTTTCGAGCTGGCCACAGCCTAGCACCTTACACTTAATACCTGCCGCAAGTCGCAGCTTTGACTGCATTCAACTTGATCGGATTCGAAAGGCGCTTTCTCTGCCCGTGAAGCTTCGCTTCCACCAGAGTGAGTACCCCCTCTATACATATTAATTCAAGACGACAATTGTAGCCGCACGCGAAAAGCAGAAATAGAAAAACGAACACTACAACATAAACGCTAGCTACGACGTGCCGTGCGGGGAGACAAACACATGGCTTAGAACCGGATTGGAGCGGCTTAATTTATTGGTTTTCAAATAATTGCGGCATGAGCGTTCTACCTTTCACTAAGAGATTCATCTCCCGAGCCGTTCAATATACTCTAAAACGTATGACATCGCTGTAAAAAAAAAAAAAGCAACATGCTGGGAATAATATTTATTGCTTAGGTGGTCAGCGATAAAATCCGTACCTTCAAAACGACCAGTGTAGAAGGCGGAAATGCAGAGCTCATGAGTAATGATCGGCCTATTGTGCTGATGTATTGATGTTTGTGTGTGCCCAATATGTCTGTCCGCTCAATGTATATATTTAGCTGATGCTAATGCTATGCGCAATGTGTCTACATGTGTGTAAAATAAAGCTTTCCGAAGCGCAATGGCAAATGGAAATATATTTTGTAGAACATGAATTGGGCGGTACCTAGCGGCACCTGGCACAGCTACTTGCAATTGCTCTGCTTGACCCTGCCACCTGGTGGCAAGCGATTTAGCCTTCTTTCACGCCTCATGATAATTTCTGGTTCCCGAGCAACAGCTGCCTCGAATTTTCTCTTTGGTTTCGCGGATGGTTTACCACTCCTCCGCGATGTGCGGTTGACGAAGGAATAGACCGATCTCACCAAGAGTTGCGCGACGCCACCGCTGCCGCGGTGCATTCTGCCTGTAGTTCTCCCCAGTTTTCTGACCGCGTTAAACTCCGGGCGTTATACGCCCGGAGTTTGGTAATTTTCGGGTTAGCACGAGTCTTTTAATCGGGCGTTTACTCACGGTTTTTAATGGGTGGCTTCACCCGTTATGTGCCAAGGTGCTACAATAACAGCACCAGGCAAAAAGGCATCGGATTTTATGTCTTTCCGAAAGAAAGCAGCCCCCGAAAAGAGTGTCTAAGAAAGGTAAAGAGAGCTTGAGAAGAGCGGCAGGAAAAAGCGTTTTCTCGATTTGTTTCATGATTTGCTTCATAATTTATATTCACCCCATTGCACGCTAACTAAAGAGTGTAAGATTACAGGGCACGAGACATAGTAGGGCGTGCCGAAGTGTTCCGTACGTTGGAATCTCCCTGAGCACTCGCTCCGTAGCGGCATATCCGTTGGTCTATCTCAATCGGGACCTCCGCACTGCCTTGCGGCGGCCGTTTTTAATACAATGTTTTGCTCGATGTATTTTGGTGGTTACAACTGTTATTGCGACGACATGTTTCGAGCACAACTGTGCTTCAAAAGATCAGGACAATCACTAAAGAAAGAGCAGCGATTCTCGGTATGTATAACTTGAAATAAAACAACTTTTTCGAAATCAGTCTTGATTTCTTTTCTAACAAAACGTGAAAACACCGCACAATGCAATTTAGAAGTACAACACTTACCGCCAAAAAGGTAGCAAACGAAACCTGACCCACCTTGTGGTGGGCTATTATGCCACAACCTGATTTTGGCTGGCGTTACTGATCCATTCTGTATTAACACCAATCGAGACAGCAGGACAAAAAAAAGCATTCACCGTCGGGCAACTCTTACCGTTCGGAGCTTGCGCAAACAAAATAAAACTGAATAGAAACTGTACACAAAAGCTCATCTCTACCCGAAGTTTTCAGGTATCTCGCATGGTTGGTTCGTTC
Organism: Ixodes ricinus; assembly: GCA_037355805.1. Taxonomy (NCBI): domain Eukaryota; kingdom Metazoa; phylum Arthropoda; class Arachnida; order Ixodida; family Ixodidae; genus Ixodes; species Ixodes ricinus. Next base: position 74,884 of record JAZHYW010027144.1, on the reverse strand, counting down.
TGACAAATGCGAGTTGTTACGGCGCGTCAGGCATGGTCTTTTTGTAGATCGTTTCTTCTTTATGTGCTAGGCTTCTCCCCGCAGTTCATCTGTACCCTGTCGCAAAGGCTGTCAACCAGAATAAAACGAGTTTTAGAAAACTATCGCTCCCCGAGAATGTCTATTTAGCTGGTCTTACTTCATTGTCGATTAAAAGTTATGCCCAAGCATGAGCACTACAAAGCTCAGTATTCCACCGACACATTTGACGCTGTTCCGCGGTGCTACACCGAGCCGATGGTCCCTCGAATTTTGTGCTCTTTCACATTGAAGTAGATGTTCACTTGTTTCCAAGTTCATTGAGACGTCGGAGCAGCCGGAGTGCTCGAGAGAGTAGTGGCGTCGTTGTTTTTCCCGCGGTCGCAGTGGGACCACCGCGTGAACGCAGTGGGATTCACGCGCGTTCACACAGACGAAGAAGCCGACGACGACGAAGCAGACGACAAAGCGATTCTAAAGCGATAAGACGACTGGAACTGTTTTTCTGCGCTTGATGACAAACTAAGGCATCACAAACAACACAATCTTATGAAGTACAGACATGCAGGAGAACCCAAGCTAATACCAGGGCTTCCCAAACTATGATGTACGCTCACATCGAGCCCTATTCAGCCGGGAAGCCGGAGAGCAATGACTACAAGTAGCATGGCGGCGGCAATACTTCCGGAATGCGCGCGCCTGCGCAGTTCGCTTGGTGGCATCGGTCTATTGTGGCTCGAGGAGTAGCAAAGGTAAGACGTAAAGTGCGCGAAGTAACTGGGTATCGGTTGTTTCCGTGAGTGCTGACGACGAGAAGATAACTGATTTCCAAACTAAAGTTTCTCTACCTGTGGGGGAATCTGGCTTCGGAAATAAACACAGTTCGCGGAAAGCTCATGTTACGCTTTTATTTGCTGCTCCTCTCGCCCCGTACAATCGAGGTATCGTCCTCGTTAAGCCTTATTGAGCTCGATTTGCTCGATTTGGGGCCGCCATAACGAGATGCAGGCGACAAAGGAACTTTGCTACCCTGCTTTCAGGACGAACGTTTCTCCCTTTTTAAGGAACATAGGTTACAAGAGCCTGCCTCCCTTTATGGAAGACCATTGGTACCCTTTTTTCCTAAGGTGCAGGCACTTGATTTCTCTTTTTTTTTTGCATTCGGCTGTATTACAGTGGTATCTCGTAAATATAAGCACCACCGTTCCCACCAAAGATCGGCTAAAATGTAAGTGATCTACATTGGCGAGTCAAAAATGCATGCGTTTGCCCATAAATTCGTGCCCAAAACGTGTGTTTATCATAGCGGAGTATTTATATTAACAGGAGTTAGTGTTAACGAGACACGACTATAGCTATCTAAGCTAATTTCACGCATCAACGCAGAAGCGGCGCGGTTATTTTGCCATCATTGTCCAATACTGGCACAAATTGCGACAAAATCTTTTGGGAAACACTCGTGTTCCCGAATCTGGGAAGGACAAAACTATGGCGTTCATTTGTATTACGTGTATGCTATACAGCGTAAACCAAAGGATTCGATGGCGGTCTGAAGGGACCCCATGAGTCAATTCCTGAACGTATCGACGTAAAGTTTTGTGGAGAGGTGGCAAAAAAAAAAAAAAACTTCCATAAAGGTTAAAAAACTTTTCACTGACCTCACTCACCCGAGTAAAACGTTAGAAATAAAACAACTAAAATCGCCACCTGACGGCGTCCGTCTGCTAAAAAATGGCGTATGGTTCGCACAACAGCCGACTGATGGCGGCAAGTAAGATCGCAGACGGTTAGAAATTCTAAATTGAAGAGTGTATCTCAAACCATGGGGAGCATTTGCAATTTAATGGCGGACACCTCCTGCGGGGATCGGCTGCACCGGCGGATGCGCTGCTTTTTCGCGTGGCGAGGAGGAAAGCAGGAAGAAAGGCGGAGACGTCTGCGGACGATCAATGCTTTAGTCACATCCTTTCAGCTCGTATTGCAAACACAGCCTATAAACCACGTGACCCCCGATTGAGCAGTTGGGAACTCTCTGTAATGCAGGCTCTCTGCAGGCGGCCACGAAGGGCGCTTCCCTCGACCGCGGCAATAACACGCGACGTTTCTGGGCCAGAGGCGACGCGCCTTCTTTTCTGCGTGAATTCTCAGTGCGTGATTATTTTATTGTACGGATGAACAAAAACATTTACGGCTTCCAATCCACGCTGTGAAGGTGGTTGGCCAGTGAAGCTGTAGTATGACCTGCAACAATTGCCCACTGCACTAAAGACTCTTTTTATGGTAAACGCCACCAGGTAGGGCTCCAGTCTTTGACGTCCCAGAGACCTTTCGGTTTATAAAAAGAACGAACAACGGCCATCGTAACACAGGTGCTTGCAATGTAGATGAAACGTTTAACCACCACTTATCCAGGTAAACGCCAAAAAGAACGAAAGAGTGCGATATCTGTTCAAATGTTACGAGTATTCTTGAAAACTATTTGCCTCCTCCAAGTTGTAATATTGTGCAGCTGAAAGCCCTCGGTGAATCTCCAAATTTGTTGTCCGTGAAGCATTTATCTTTTCTAGCACTGGTGACATAAGCAAGCTCAACAGGCTTGCAAGGACGGTGCAACCGGAAGTCGCTTGGGACACAAGCGGCAGTTCATGTTTGTAAAGAGCAAAAGGGTCGATACCAAACGATTGACGCCAGAAAAGTAAATGCACTGTACCATCACTTTTTTGTATATATGTAAGCCTTCTTACGCTGCCGTTGCCGCGGCAGCTTATGCAACCGCAGTCTTTACCGCGAAACGTATGCGGGTCCGCTACGTGCTTCGCTTTCTTAGACGGGCTAGTGACGTCACTCCCCACTTCGTACTCTGCCGTTGCCATGGCAGCTTATGCAACTACATCTGGTACAACTTCTTGAAAAGATTAGGGCCCAGCTCAATAGTTGCAAATGGCTTTACGTTGCGCGATAACGTCCACATGTTTCTTCACGTTGTCACCGATTGTTTTTGTCAAAAGTTTCGTTAAAGTAAGAAATAACAATAAGAAAAATTGCAAACGCTGAACACGTTTGCGTTTATGTCACGCACACGTCACGCACGAATCGAAGGTTTATCGCTGCCCGCGCAGCGGAACGCAGCAACGCGTTGGCATCGCATCTTTTGCACGAAGCGCGGTTGCTTGTTTACATGGGGTGTTTGCCGGTCGGGTCACTGGTTTCGTTTTCTTGCCGCTACCAAGATGGCGGACATAGTTCTCGGCGCGCTACTGGATGGCGCTCTACATTTCGCATATAGTCTATTAGACACATATAGCCATTTGAAGCCGATCTGGTAAGGTGCAGTGGCCAAAGGTCAATAGGTCCACCTTAGTTGTATTTTAAGATATTCAAATAACAATAGTGTCAATATTTGTCACTAATGGCCAGTTTGAAGCAAGTTAAGCATAATTCGTTAATAGATAATCCTGGGTTCAATCCCTGCCCCTGCCCGTTTCGATCTGGATGAGCATCATACCGGCGTGCGGTCGTGTATCACTACTGTGTGGTACACGTTAAAGACCCCAGGTTAGCGGTTGTACCGCACTGGCTAAATTGCTCATCTACAGCTGAGACACCAGACGCCCTCTGAGGCAGACTAACTTCCGGCTGTATAAACATACACACAACAATTTTGTTTAATATATAATAAAAAACTCAACATTGTTTAAGCCAAAATAGCCACGTGAAGCCAGACTCATTCCTAAACACTGATGTAGTGCAGATTGGACAGTTATACTCATAAATAGCCATTGGTAGCCCATCTGGTATTAAATATAAGCTATTAGGCAACAATAGTAACTGGAAGCCATTCCTGTTGGGAAACATTGAAACAACCCAAAATTGTCATCACTAGTTCCTTATAGCCATTTATAGCCATTTCAAGCCAATCTATTAAAACAGTATATTTTTATAGCCAATACTAGCCTCTTGGAGCAATTTTCATCCATAAACACTGAAATAGCACATAATAGTCAACAATATTCCCGAATAGCTAGCTAGTCGTAGCCATTTAAAGCCAATCTGGTAAAAAATAGATGCTAATAGCCAAAATATTCACATGAAGCCGTTCATGTTTGTAGACACAGAAATAGCTAAAATTATCAATACTTGTCAACTATGGCCATTTGTAGCCAATTCGAGCCAACCGAATAAGGGATAGACGCTTACTGGCAATACTAGCTAATTCAAGCTAACCAAGTCGAGAATATATGCCTATAGCCAATAATAGCGAGTTCAAGTCATTCAAATCGATACACGCTCTGATTGAATAAATTGTCAACTATAGTTGCTGATAGAGAGCCATTTGAAGCCAATCTAATAAACATAGATGCTTATAGGCTATAGCCAATAATAGCCATTTGAAGTCATTTTTATGCATAAACACCGAAATAGCACAGAAATGTCAAATATATTCGCGCATTGCCATTCATTGAAAATTGAAGCCAATCTGGTAAAAAAGGTGCCGATAGCCAAAAAAGCCACATAAAGCCATTCATGTTTGTAGATACAAAAATAGCTAAGAATTATAAATACTTGACACTCATAACCATTTGTAGCCAATTAAAGCCAACCGGGTCAGGAATAGATGCGTTATAGTCAATATTAGCATATTTAAACCAACCAACTTAACAATACATGCCTCTAGCCAATACTAGTCAGTTGAAGTAAATCGAATACATACACACTCCAGTTGTATAAATTTTGAATAATAGTTGCTGATAGCCATGTATAGCCATTTCAAGCCGATCTGGCCAAGAACAGCCTATAGGCCTGGCCATAGTAGCCACTTGAATTCATTCATATTTGAAACGTCATGAATAGCATGTCAATAACAGTCACTAATCGTCATTCTGAAGCGATTAATGCGATTTTGTTAAGAACGGAGGTTAATTGTAATCAATAGCCACTTGAAGCCATTTTCACTCATAAGCATTAAAAAATAGCCGAACATTGCCACTAATGTGGCAATGTTCGGCTATTATCTAATACTTATGAGCAATTATTTGCCATTTGGAGCCAACCAGGTCAGGAATGGATCCTTGCAGGCAACAATCGCCAGTTCAAGCCAACCAGGTCAATAAGCGATACATGTAGCTAACTAATAGCCAGTTGAAGTCAATGAAATTTCTGTAAACGCCAATTGCATAAAATGTCAATAATAGCGACTGAGAGTCATGTATAGCCATTTCAAGCAAATGTGACAAAGGAAATATTACAATATCAATATATGCGCTAGAAGTTCATCCCACCCCTGATACACCATTGCCTCAGAAGTGGGAATATTACTTGCTAATAGTTGACTCATCGCCAAGTGAAACCGACCTGGTCAAGAATAGTTCCCAAAAAAACAATATGAGCCATTTGAAGCCAATCTCACTCATAAGTACACAGATACCACAATATCAGTTAAATTCGTTTTCTAGTAATAACTACTTGAACAGGTAATAATCAACAGGTAATAATCAAATAACCAGAAATAATGATAAATAGCCTGAAATAGGCTTATAACTACAAAGGGTCCATATGCAAACAAGTTTGCTGACTGAATATGAACTTTCTTGAACACAGCAATTAATACAAAAGTGCCAGAACCAAGTGTTTCTCAATTTTATGCGGTAACTATGTATTTTTAACGACAGTTTGAGGGGGACAACAGTGTAGTACATGACTGATATCAATTTAATGTTCGGCCCTGAGCTGACCACTCCTCGCCAGGAGGTGGCACCACTTCTGTCTCCCGCCAAACCTATGTATTTTTGGTTCATAATGATATAATTATAATCTATAATCTTTATTTTGTTCGGGTAGCCCTAAAACGGCCAAGTGCCCTTCTCTTAGGTACACCAACTCGTACAAAAGAAACTCTTAAACAATAATCATGCTCATAAAGAAAAAAAGATTAGCATGTACACTGACGCGTTATAAAGTGACCAAAAGTTCGTCCAACTGACAGCGATATGTAGACAGGGGTGTGCTGAAGTGGCACAATGCTGTTGTATAATGTTTGTAAACGAGAAAAATGTGACACACGGCATGGTGGACAAATATCAATACAGGTAAACTGTCTCGTAGCGCGGAAATGAACATCAAAATTGATTTTACTAATAAGCCACAAAGAATCAATGGCACCATCAATGATCTTATCCAGGAATACCAAGTCATGGACATTTTTTTCTGTGGGATAACAGCTTCAGCGAAAATCTAGTTAGTAAGTATTCATGGTCATTATACACGCGTCGTCCTGTCCATCTATCGTAAACATTTCGAACACACTTTTTTCTCACACGTTCTATCATCAAAATTTGAGTTACAGATACTGAATTCTAAATCATAAAAGCAAACTCAAGCCTTGAAACCACTAATCAATTAAAAACATGTATTGAACAATGGGGCTTTTTAAAATGTTTAGTCATACACAATATACCTCCTAGAACTTTCATTGAAGAGCCGACAAGAAAAGATATATTATTTTTAAAAGTTAATCCACAGTCAATAAACCCACCAGGATCCCTTACAATTGACACTCCTTCAATCGGTTTTCCCTCAAGATGAAAAGTGTTATTGTTGATCGCACGGCGTCTGCTCAAAGATATAAATTTTGTTTTTGAAGGATTAAGGAATAAATGATGTTGTCTACACCACTGTGCTATATTAGACACATTATGTTGTATCAAATCACAATTTAAAGGGCAATGAACACTCTTGAACAGCTTGATGTTGTCAGCAAATAAAAGCAGTTCAACGTTCTTTACACATGACGCTATATCGTTTGTAAAAATTGAAAAACAGTAAAGGGCCCAAAAATGATCCCCGGAACACGCCTGATACTGAGACAAACTCTTTAAAATAAATATCAGCGACCCGAACACTATTTGACCGAAAAGACTGATAACTCCTAAACCAGGTGCACAATTCTGGATGTACACCATACAGATGTAATTTGCGCAAAAGCAACACGGGACTCACTTTGTCGAAGGCTTTTGAAAAATCAAAATATATGGCATCTACTCGTTCTTTATTTAAAACAAGCGGCACACAGTAATCTAAAAAAAGTACACAAATTTGTTTCAACAGACCTACGTTAAAAAAACAGTGCTACAAGGGCGTTCATTTTTGACGGAAATAAAAAAGTCATCCTGCTACTCACAATGTTACACCAGGTGACTTTAGTGAAGAGGTGTGGCGGAAACGAACCATTTAAAAAAACGTTCTCTGATCTGATCTGCTACTCACAACGATCTCAAAAAACTTGGAAAACCACAAAGCAGGGAAACTGGACGGTAGTTCGCAACTATAGATGCGTCACCGCCTTTGAAGATAGGTACAACAACTGCTTTTTTCAAGAGCGAAGGGAAAACGCCTGAACTGATTGACATGCTAAAATTGCGTTTCACAATGCAGTTTCCTGTATTAGTCTGAACGGTATTTGGTACAAGTCCCGACTTCAAAGCATATTCCCCAAATATGGTCTCTTTGACATTAAGCTCGTTCAAGACCCACGCGCTTGCGTCCTTGGCTTTCTTAGTACTATAAACAAATTCTGAGGTCGAGTATAAGAGTTCATCAAGCTCTAACAAAAAAGTGGCGTATAGTCACGTGAAAACGTACTTCTCTATTCCGAGACGTCATCTGGTCATTTTTCTGTGTTTTATAAGACCGATACTAAGAAATGCCTGATAAGTTGAAAATGTTAAAGAGTTCGTCAACGAGATTAAAACAACTGCTTTGTGGCCATTCAACTTTGCCCAAAATTCACCACCGTGTCTTAAAATATAACAAAAACAGTAAACATTGTATAGGGGATTAGAAGGACACCATGATTTATTCTGTTAGAAAGGACTTGGACTTCACTTTGAAAGTACATTGTATTTATAGTATTTTACTTCAATTACATTGTGCCCGGTGTACTACTTGAAGTGCATTACCTTTTCATTTACTTTGTACTTGAAGTACGTTTTAGATGTACTTTACCCAACACTGCTGAAATCACGGAACCCTAAATGTAACAACACTTAAAGTGATGATGCTCTCAAGAAAGCTAGGAGCATAGTGGAAAGGGCATGAAACGGGTAGCAACGTTATGTAGCGTCGGAAGTTTAAGTCACTAACATCATTAATCCGCCACCGCCGCTCGGTATTTCGATCGTGCCAACTAATGTTCTTTCAGAATTTAGTAACGAATAAAAACAAGGCGCCCTGACTTCTGGCCTTCCATTACAGCCGTGCGACATACCCAATTTCCGAAGCTATGCCACAAGCTTTTTTTTCTTCTTGTCAGCTGTCTTTTTGAGCTAATTATAATTTCGTTGGGAACTAGAAGAAAAGTGCAATTCGTAACCTAATCTAGAACAAACCTGATTGACTTTCCGGTAACGTTCACGCGAAACACTATACTCCGTACGCCCACTTACAAAAACAAAATGAGATGAAGCTACGTAGTTTCAAATTTATATTCACACACACACACACACACAAAAAAAGCAGAAAACAGTTTTTTGACGAATGTGAAGAAGACATCTTCGGAACATAAAAATAATACATTTTTGGCGAAAATTCGATCCCGTATAAAAGATGTACCGCGTCATTTCTACGTGACATGAAACAACGCATCACATAAAAAAATAAAAGAGATTCTAGACACGAGGTTCGTTCCAAGGAGCTCTTGGGGATGTTGAACACGCCGCTGCGTGTCTCGAAAATATTGATCCATAAGCAACTAATGTACTCCTCCGAGGAAGCGTACGGAAGGGAAAACACGTCTCCGGCGCCTCGGAAAATTAAGGTCCGCTCGAAGCTTCGCGAACGATTCCGTACAAAAACAAGACAAAAAGAAGAGCTACCGATGCAAGACAAAGGGATAGAGAGGGAGAAGGCGCGGTAAAATGGAGAAGGGAACTTTATTGCATTAGAGGGGTAGACTTAATCTTAGAGTACGGGAATGGTTCCTTATGAGAAAGTGGGGTGGCTCGAGACGTAGGGAAAACGAAACAGGGAAAAAGAGGGAATGTTCGCATCGTAGGCGGCGCCATTTTGCGGATCGATTAGTCAAGACTCCCAGATAGGGATGCGGCGAACTTTGGCCGAAGCTGGAGTTCGAATGGTTCGGCGAAACTTCGACCTTTGTTTTGTTTTCTTTTGCTAAAACTCGACTAAGTTTGCCCTACGGAGAGGGTGGACTGATTTGTACAGAAAGATTGAATTTGTTTATGGAAAAGAAATATTTAATGAGGAAGTTCATTTCATATTTTATCGAATGATTACCCAATTTTCACGTGCAATATATATAAAAAACAAGCGTGTGTATTTTTAATATAAATAATGGGAAGAACACAGAACACAACCTTCTCCATTCCAACTACTTCTAATGATTACTTCTAATGATTAGTCAGTTCAATAATGCGACACAATAGAATCAGCATCACCCAATTCACACCGAAAACAATTGCACCTTTCCTCCACCAGGTCGTGTCAGCTCTTTTTCACGTCGTCTTAAAAGCCGACGTATACTTCACGCTTTCTACTTTTGTGCGGGCCTCCCACATTCCCATATCGTCTCCAATGTTCACCTTGCCCCAACAAGGCTCACCTTGCAAATTAGGAGAGGAGGACGCTAAGAGGTTTATCTTCCACGCAGAAAGCCGAGGTTGCACGTCGGCTTTCAATGGTAAAACGCTAAGAAAACGAGGTCGAAGCAGTATAATTGTGCCTGGAACGCGCCTGCGACTGGTGTGTTTACCGCGTCCACACACGTGGTCCCTCGATTTCCGCCTGATGATGTCATCAACGTGTCATGCTGTCGCCGGCTGCCATCCCGGCGGTGTGACAGCAGCAGTGGCGGATGTGGCAGCCGCCTGTTCTGCTGCAGGTCGCTCCTCAGCTTGACAGTCCACGGTAGCTTCGTCAGCCGAAAGTTGGAACGCCGTGACGACAGCGACACCCGCGTTCGCTCGTGCTTTTCGCTGGAACTTCAACGACCAACCGCCAGGATCGCGACATCTGACAGTATGGCTCTCCGGCTTTTCTGACGTTACACTTGCCGCACCGGGACCGCTGTCGATGCGTGGGCGGAATAGGGCGCTAAACACACCAGGTCGGAGACCCGTTCTAGATACCATCCATATATCGTCTCCTCTGTTTACTTTGTTCCAACACACCTGAACCTCGTAGTTTAGAAGAGGAGAACGCTAATAGGTGTATCCTCTATTGTAGAAAACCCAAATTGTACGTCGTCCTCTTACGGTAAAACGCTAAGTACGTCGTATTTTAAGGGTAGAAAGTTAACTTGCAACTGATCTATCTTTTAATGAAGATAAACGCATTCATAAAAAAGCTAACGAAAACGAACACTTGCTATCTTGGACGTTTTAACCTAAAAGATATATATGTATATAGTAAATGAATTTTAAATGAATTAATACCAACTTGGCCAAACAGCCACTTTAATTTCGTTTTGTAGTTTTCGAGCATGCGCCCAAAGCGTCGAACGTTTAGTCGAATTTCTGTCGAACTTTACGTCAGAAGTTCGAAAGATGCGAACCTGGTAAAAATCGAGCCCCTTCTCCAGTTTCGCAACGTCTCCACTCCTAGACCGAAACGGCGCCGGTCGGTCGGCCGGCAATTATATGGTAATGACCGCGTAAAGATCCCGCTGGTCCGCTGGAATGAAGGGGACGGCACACACACACCCGCGCGTGCGGGCGACTGTCCGCGAGGAATTGAAACAAAGCGCCGGAATGAAGAGGTCAGAGGGAGAGGCTCTCGTCTTGTGTACTCCTCTCAGAGTAGCTTGGCAAACGGCGAAGGCTACGGTTCCAGTGAACCAATCATCGCGTCGAAGGGTGACACGAGACTGTACTCTATCCCACTAGTGGCGTGCAGTGCTGTCAAAGCCAAGAGCGAAAGAGAGATGAAAGCCTGTTTCGTACGAATTTCGAGGGACGGGCTAATAATTTTCGAGGGGGAGAAAAGCAACGTCTGGAACCCCCTAAAGAGGATTCAGGTAAAAGGGGAGTTCCTCCTTTTCCTCCTCTCTAGCAGCTTGGGTTGTACTATCATCCCTGTACTTTTGGGATGGGCTGTAACGTGCCTCTGCTCCGTCTCTGTGATTGGCTCGGAGGGGTGGTAGCAGTCAGTCTTTTGCCAAGCTACGGGGAAATCAAGTATAGAAACAAAGACTCGTTGAACAGACGATGGTGGTAGAGTATATATTGCAATTTCAAACGGGCCTCATTGACTGCTGAGCTTCTTCGGAGCAAACTACATCGCGGTTGGGAAAGATGGCGGAATGTTCGTAGCTCCAGCTGGCGCGTAGTTTTGCGTTAAGTGTTCAATTCTTTTCGCCAGCATGAGAGCGAGTACAATGAGGAGTCTCGCAAGATATGCCTGAGCTATTAATTAAGTATGATGTTCAGAAGAAAAGAATAGAAATGGGACGAAATTGTTGTTGCCGCCACGCTGATTCTCGAAGAAATATGTTAGCATTTCGCGCAGAGGCTATGTAAAACCTACCACGAGGAATGTAGCCTCTCGGCATTTTTCCGCGGTGTGAACATTCCCCAAACTCCTTTTCTCCCTGCTACAGGCTGATCGGGTCACTTAGCGTGTGCATGCTCGATGGCAGGCTCTGTCATTTTCCGTTGCTCCTAAAATGACAGAGCCATTTTTCCTGATGTGGACGCATGTTGTGCATACAAAGGTGACGACACCGTGCGCTTACGGCCCGGTGACATGGTAATACGTCTGCTCGTCAAGAACGGTGTGGAAGGCCGAAGAACGGAACCGCAGCCCGTGTGCGTCCACAGGTCTCCAAACCCGATGGCAGGAGCTTCTAGGGCGTCCAAAGTGCACACCCGCACGCCGGCCGCGTGACGTAACACCTGGCAACCGAGGTGCAGTGGGAACACTGATTTCTATGACGGATAGTTGGATCGCTGATCGCACCTCCGTAAATGCGGCCACCTGTCGGCCATCTTACGTCACCCTCTCTAGCGCCCTCAAGGCTAGGCAGTTACATTGGTCACCATCTGTAGCTCACCTGACAACTAGGACTGGGCTTCCATTAAAAGTTTTAGATCGATTAATCACCATTCCTTAATGAATTAATGAATCGATTAATAGGTCTCGTTCATCGCTACATGCGTAATAATCTAAAAATATTGTTTTTTGCTGTATATGTGATAGGTGGCGCAATATACAATTTTGATTGTGATTCAACCTCGATGTGCAGTTAAAAGGAATCGCCGCCGATTTTTGAGCTACTTAATCCAAAGGTATCATCTGAATGATGATGGCTTCCTGATTTTGAAATGCTATTTCCTTCCTCTAGATTTATTCTAGTTCATTAAAGAAAGAAATGTTTTGTTCGCTGCCAAAACCAATACATCGTTCTCCCCAGTTTATTTCTAGTTTTCCTCGTCATCCAAGCGTGACGTCACCGGCGGGCAGCGAGGCGCGCGGCCGGCCATCGGGTAAGCTCGCGCCCGCCTTTCTCGTGTCAAATAGCGAGAAAACAGGCGCGTTCGTGCTATAATATTTTCTAGTTTTCCAAAGTATGAACTTGGCGTATGTGCTAAACTTAAACTATAAAAAAGTAAAAAAATAAAAAAAACGGAAGCAATTGGGATTTTGAGAGAATCGTTTTTGCAACTCGCTACGCTCAAGCCACGGCTCGCTAGGTTCGTGGAATTGCTAGCAAATCTTTTATCCTTTTATCAGAAGCTGGCAGTTACGCTGGTGAAGAGAGGCCGAACAGTTTCGCAATACATTCCTTGACAAATTACCTAAGCACCACGGAGAATGCTAGGAATGCGGGTACAGATGCCCCACACGCTCGTGTTACCTGAAGGAGCGTGCCATTTGTTTTAGAGTTTCTTTAGAAAAGTTACTCTTACAGACACCAGCACGTGTAACTACTCTTGTAACATGCATATGCTTCTTGGTGCTTAACTAATTTAGCAAAGTACCTATAGACCATTCCAGAATAGTGCTTCTGGTCGTTGCCGTTTCCAGCGTTCGTGCGTGTGGTGCACACTTTGCTCGCCTACCAAAGCGACGGACATGCGCGTGCTGGGCTCTGAACTAACACGTCTAGACTGATTCTCGTAAACAGTTAAATGTATAAAATGGAATGAACCGCATTCATGTAAGCCGGATGGCAGGTTAATGTTCATGAGGATCGTGCTAAAATAGCGCTTAAAAGAACTCCGCAACCACCAATCAAAACACCAAGGCGCAATGAATGATCTATAAAAAACAGAAATACACTTTTTATCTTCGATTAAAGAATATTTGCTTGAAGATACAATAGTGCGTAAAGTAAAAAAATGCATCGTAATATTTTTAATTCAAAAAGTGTTAATAAAATTGACAAACAAATGTTTGTACGATATTTTCTTTTCTCTCTTCTTGTTTCTACTGTTGGAGTAGAATGCAACGCGCTCAAACACTCATCCGCGAGTGCACGTGGGAAGGAAGTAAATCTCTATAGACTTTTGTTTAAGTTTTTGGTTTTGAACATTGTTTATCAGCTCTAAATTTGCATGCCTCCGCTCAACGACATTAATATTTTCATGGTTTTTAAAAGCTTTTCAGCCCTATATAACATTTCTTCTTTCTCCGCAACAGAATAAAGTAAAGATGTTTTTGTCGCCTTTCTGCTAGAGGAAATTGCACGCCGACCACTTGACAAACCAGGCACCTTCTCTTTCCTATATTAATAGAGCCCAACGCCCTCTGTAATACCAGACACAAATAGCAGTTTGTCGAATGTCATGTCTAAACTCAAAATTTAACTTTGCTTAGACATTTCACTTCTCGTCGTCAACAGATCGGCCGCGTGAGTGGAAATCCGATAGAAGCCCGAGCTATATTCGACGTCCAAAACAAATAAAATGTTACTGAAAAAAAATCACGGAAGCAATTAGGTACAACAAATGTGACTGCGCCTTATCTCGAATATATTGCTAGAATGTGCACTATTTTTGTCGATATGATTACCGTTCTTTTTGGACGGACGTCGTAGTGGTCACAGCCGGCTTGAGTCTGCGTTTGACGCTCTTGAAGCTGTTCCAGCTTCAGAATGATACTCAACTCACAGAATGTGGCTATAAAGTGTTCCGAACATACGCAGGTAGGTAAAAGTAAGAATTTTTTATTGTTGCTAGTGGACAGTCACTTACTGAAACCCTCGCAGCCGGTGTACCTTGAAAATTCAATAACTTTACGAAAAATATTTATTTTTATAAAATATTTTGACCATCAGTGGAGTAAGGGTGATTGATGCGGTCTTTCAATTTCCAGCCATATCAAAGACTTTGAAAAAATCTACAGAGTTCCCCTTTACCAACAGTTTAAATACCCACTCACAAATTATTATTTCGGTTGCATGAGGCAAAGACGTTCGCTCCAATTCTCCGACAGGAGTGAGCTCCTTGAACGTCCACAATAGTCTCTGCTGCGCTTAACAGACAGTGGACCGGCTTTAAAGTGGCCGGTACACTTGTAACCTTTGCACTTGCCAGGAGTTACGAATATTGCCCCTGCAGTTTACTTTAGGCGAAAGTTTGACCTAAAGTTTGCCTTTCATACAGGTGTACTTGTCCACATCTGCCTGGTGAAAGAATGTAATTTTTACTTTCTATAGGTTCGCCAAAATGTTAGCGGTTAACGAGTAAAAAAATTATTCGCGATTAAAGTATTGATTAATCGTTAGGTTAATCGATCGATTTCCCAGTTCTAGTGACAACAAACGCAAAGATCACGTGACCATAGCCTTGACAACGCTTCGGCGGGTGATGTAAGATGGCCGACCGGTGGCCGCAATCAGAGCCGCATATGTAGAGAGTTTGGCCATTCGTTGGGAAGTATAGGGGACAAATGAGGAGGCGCCATTGGCCGAAAGCGGGCTGGGCGTGTTCCAGGGCGTCTTCGGAAATTCGAATGTGACCAACCAGAAGCCGGAAATAATACCCTGGCCGTGGTCGCGAGAAACAAACCTGATAACTGCATTGGAGTAACTCTCGATGACTGAAAATATGGTACACGTGATGTTTCAATCACGCTCATCCAAAATGATGGTGGAAGAGTGCGACTAGCGGAACGATCGGCATAATCCGTTCGCCAAGCGCCGAGGGCGGGGAATCTGCCGTCCGAGCGGTCACACTCTGTTCGAGCAAAACAGAGTTGAGCGGCGCATTTGTTTCTTACATATTTCTGCATGATCATGATCAAAACAACACGTGCACCCTATTTTCAACCACAAAGAGTTACTGCACTTCTCTCTTACGCGCTTAATAAAGCCATATACGAACATATACCTCTGATCAGAACTGTTTCTCGCAACCACCGCTAGGGGATTCTTTTCGGCTTTGGTTGGTCAAGAGAGCATGCCAAGCCCTCTTTCCGAGTCTAGCGGACGCCCTGGCTCTGCCCGCGCCTCCCATTGACCAAACTCTCTACATATACGGCTCTGGCCGCAATCACGCAGTGTGTTCGAAGCGGAGATCGGCGATCCAGCAAATTGTCATGAAGGTCAGTGAGTGGGAGACAGCGAGGATAGAGCATACTTTGGCCGCCGACGCGATCGTATCACCGCCATGTATCCCGCAGCGACCTCCAAAGTTGCACGTATTCATTCAAAGGGCCCGGGGCGCCTTCTCACAGTTCTGTTCTGTTCAATTTTGGCTTTGATCGTGCCTTGCGGCGCCGAAACGTATGCAGTAGAAGGGGTTTCAGGGCCGCCAACACCCGTCTCCCAAGCGGGCGAGCCGCGAATAATCGCCGAAGTCAGGATGCACCCAGGTCGGGACGCGCTATCTGAAAGTCACAGGTGAGAGATGGTTGTATGAAAACAATAATAAATGTGCCGCAAAACCCTGTAAACTAAAATTGCTTGCAACCATCACGCTCCTGTCATTTTGTACTAATCTCCAATAAAATTTTATACAAAAAGAGCTTTTTCCATTTGTTTTTACGCAAAAACAAGGTTTCTAAAAACCAGAAGTACCACCTTTCCACCGCCGACGAAAGCCAAAGAAGAACCACGGACGTGACGTGGGGCTAACATTACCTTCTAAAAACGCATTTCAAATAGGGGGTGCTAGTATCTGTCCCCTCGAGATGGTAATAAAATAAGCAAGGCCTACGCCCTTTGGTCTAGTGTCAACGCCCACGCCCTTTGGTCTAGTGTCGACAAACGCTGTCGCAAAGAAAAAACGAAAAAAAAGCTCGCTGTCAATGTATAATTGAAGATTAACGCAAAATTGACGTGTCTTACTTTTTATCGGTAACGGTAACACTGATGCGTTTCTCTCATTTTGAAGTAACGTAGGTCGGCAACACGTACCTTTTATATTCAAGTAACGAGTAGCATATTTCGTTACTTTTTTTTTTCGGTAGCGCCTGCTACACTTGTTGGGAGGCGCCAAAGACGCGTTTAGAATGGTTCCTCGCAGTTTATTCGCTCGGACCCATAAAAATGGCTCTCAGTAGGAAAACGTCCAAGGGCGTTTATCCCTAAGAAATTGCATATGTTCGTTTATATTTTGCAGTTGACCCGTGGATCAAAACTGAAATAAACTTATAATATCCCGGGTGACATCTAGAAGGTGTTGTCTAGCCTCAGCTCCGAGACACAAAACACCCACGAAAGCCACACTACATAAAGATATTTTCAATGAGGAACATTGGCCAAGCTTTACTAACCCGCATGACGAGCTATAATTCTCGCGGTGCCCACCGCTTCACTAAATAATAAATATTTTTGACGTCGCTCTGTGTCAATAGACCATTTGCTGTATTACCCAAGCATCAAAGAGAATGCAGGGATTGGTGTTCCACGCGCCACACGCGCACGCCTTCCCCGTATAAAAGATTCGAAGTAAATAACCAAAATAAAGCGTTGACGAACGCGCGTGCAAGATGCCATTTGTTTTAGGTATTTGCTTTACAAATGTTTCTACTGCTGAGGCCAGCACGTGCGGCGCGTGGCACACCAATCCCTGCATTCTCCTTGATGCTTGGGTAATATAGCAATAGGTCTATTGCGTGGCAACTGTAACCCGATGCCGTCACCGCAGCCAAAGCTATTTTATGAAACGTTCATGAATTAGGTTTGTCATTTATATATTTTCTTGTGCTTTACTTTAGAATAATTGGTTTTGTAGAAAATTTAACGTTAGTATTGTTTGTAACAGTTAGGTGCTTGTGCCTTAAACGATATCATTTATGAAATTGTTTTTTGTCGCTTAATTCGCACATCCTAATCTCAAGCAGCTTCGAACAGAACCACGTCAAGCAATTTGCAAAGAAAAAAAAATCGACACTATTTCAATCAACGCAGCTTCGCTGCTCTTACGCACTTGCGCTGAGGCTTATTTGTCGAGCAATATAAAGTCTTGCCTGATCTGCGAAAAGCCTTTTTCTTTTTTTGTTTGCAAGCCGATATGTATGTCAACACACCTAATGCAATTCCTAGAGTTCCACCCTTAAAAAAGAGAGAAAATAAAAACATTTTCTATCATACACGAAACGTCAAGCGCACAGCACACTTCATTTCCCTTTCTAAACGCAATCGGAACTTCCCCTTACAACAAAAGAACGCAACGTTCACTTCCGAAGTGCTTTCTTCCGTAACGCCAAACGAAAGAGACAGAAGAGAGTGCGAGTGCGAGAGTCAAACCAAACTGCACGCTCCGCTCCCGAAAGACAAAGAGCGACTCGCCAAAGCGCGCTCCCCTCCCCTTTATTTAACGCTAAACTACTCGAGCAGCAAAGGGAAGCAACCAACCGACAGCAGCCAAGCCAAGCCAGGGCTTTGGCGAAAAGAAGACGATTAAAAACAAAGGGAAGCAAGAAATCGAAACTAATCACGCCGTCCCGTCTCGCAGGGCGAGAACTCCCGAGACGACCCTCCGGAGCTACTCCCCCCCCCCCTTCCTTTCCCCTTCCCCCAATCCCCAATCCCTCTCACTCCCTCCTGTTCCTCTTTTCCCTTTTCCAGTTTCAATCAAGAGAGGGAACACTCAGTTTCAGTTTACAACGGACCGTGTTGGACGATATAAGCGATCGCAGCCAATCGGATGCCACGGGGGCGTCACGTGACATAAGGAGGGAGCGCCGCTGCGCTGCGCTGGACGTAGTGTAGTAACATGATGCGATTCACAACAGCGTTGGATTGGCCGCGATTGTTCGCAGCAGCGTAGTGTGCGGTCAATCGTAAGGTAAAATTGGGTATAGAATGCTTTCACCGCTAAGCTGAAGGGTATAGTGGTAGCTACGCGCTCACGGGACCAATCAGCACCCTCCCTTTCATCAGTTAAGATACCCTATTCCCTACTCGTGGGTGAATGCTGATCCCACGCCTGCGTTTTACTACCTACTGCGCCAGAACAGGTTTTCAAGCCTCTTGTGACTGCTTACCACCGTTAGCGTTGCAGCGCAGCCGGCCGTAAGCAGTTACAAGAGGCTTAAAATCGGTGTTCAGGCGTCTCCCGTCGCAAACATACGCAAATGTGTGAACCAGGCTTCAGAGCAGGATTGCGATCACGTGGCAAAAGTGGACGTACGACTGGTCGAACGAGCACGTAGCTTCTACCGCGTTGTCAGCTTGGTGGGAGAACGGAGTGCCAATGTCTCTTTCCCCAATTCCTTCCCTGAGACAATCTCTTCCCTAGTCTTTCCCCACAACAGCCACGCAGAGATTCCACCTCGCGCCGCCAGGGGGAGACTGCGGCGGCCGACGGAGCCATCCTGGATTGATCGATGTGGGGGGACGCAAGTCCCGCTCTTCGCGCCAACGACTCCATTGTTCCGGTCTCCCCCCAGCCCCTAGGAAAAGAATAAGGGCGGGGGCTTTAACTCCCAGTTGGAACGGGCAGGCTAACAAACGCCCCCCCCCCCCCCCACACACACACACACGCAAACACACTTTCCCTTTTGCCATGTCCCCCATCGCTTCTGCTCATGACGCGATGGCGGCAGCGGCGGTGACCGGTTTCCATGTGGATGAGTGGCTACGCTCTGATTCACGCGGCTGTGGCACCGCAACTTTCTTCTTTGCTCCGGGCCGGTTCTCTGAAACGTTCGGTGGTGGTTGTTTTGCCCGGTAACGATGCACAAAAAACAAATGGAGATAAGCGGGTTTGGGCTTATTTGCACGCTTACTTGGGTGGGGGTCCACGTGCCGCGCCGTGGAGCGTCATTCCGGATGTTAGGTAGGGAAGAGGTGATGAACAACGGGAAACCGGAAGTCACGTAGGGATACGCGCTGAAAAAGCATCCGGTTGGCGATTGTGTCATCCCGGGAATAAGCTGGGATGAGATGTCATTTCGTTCAAAGTCTTCGCTCAAACTTTGACTTCGTCTACGGCAGTAGTCGCGAAATTAGAGTTCGTAAAGGCATTCTTGAGACGCTGAAGATTGTATAAAAACAGCAAGTTATATTTCTGTCACAGCACCCGTAAAGTTCTCTTTCCCGCAGTGCCTACGTGCATAGGGGAGAAGTAAGGCTAAGGAAGTAGAGAACGGCACTCATTACAATTAATCAAGTTATTTCTAATCAATTACTCTTTGAAGTAATTTGGTAAGTATTTCATTACTTTTATTAGGAAGTCATCACAGGAGTAATCTGATTACTTTTGGAAGTACTAAAGTTACTTGTAACCGTTACTAATATTCCCTTCCCCCTTTCTAAGACGCCTTTTATTCGTACATGTTTCCTACCAAGCAATTTTCAGACCAAGTCTCCGACTGGTAGTTTATACTTCGGCTATTTTCACTCAATCATGAACTGTACGAAACCCCTTTTTCCTACCGGAGGAAAACTCGGTCCTTTTGAAAATCTCAAGTAATCGGAGATTTAGCGTTTTCTTTTCTCAAGTAACGGCCGATTATTTTTCGTCTCGAGTAAACGAGAAATCTAACTGAATAATTTTTAAGCAAGATCGACTGTAATTGTGATCGACTACTTTTTTTCAAGTAACGTGTGCATTGGGATAACTGATACAGCGCGCCAACCGCCAGTAAGGTTTAATCACGGAAGCCGCAGGACCGGAGCGGAAATCGCGAGGGGACGTGTTCTATCCAGTTGAGTGTTTTCTCGTTAGGTGAGGGTCCGTTAGGCTGGAGTCATGAATAGTAGGCTAGGACTTGTGGGCACTTCTGAGGCTACTGCACCATGCCGGTGGGCATAACTGGGCTTACGCCGCATGTGCTTGGCGAAACAGATTCCCTAGGCATGCAATATGCCGACCACCGCTAAGCTGAGAGGAAGATAGATAGGAAAGAGCCGAGTATTTTGAAATGTACGTGTCGTCGTCTCAACGTTGACTTCTGCTCGCTGCCGTTTTTGTCTTCTAGGCTGTTGAATGTCCTAAGCATGCGTAGAAGTGTTGTTTTTTTTTCTTCGTAATATTAAACTCCGCGCATGCGTCCACAGCCCAATGACTCAGAACTTTTTTTTTCCTTTTGGGATAAGAGCAGGAAAGGTCTGTACTCCTTTTAAGCGAATCGTCTTGTTCGCATGCCCTAAATATTGTCTATTGTTAGCGCTCTTAAATATATAAATACTGAATCGCATGATCGCGGACGGCTGCGCAGCGTCTCACATTTGTCAAAAGAGTGCTGATGCACGTTCTAAGAATTTAGAAAGCGTTCCACAGGCCAGTAGATCAAGATGGCAAAGCGCAGGGGTCAAGTATTTTCAATTTAAGATTGTCTATTCGCGACACCAGCGAACTATAGTGGTCGACACTATCGGGTGAATATGGCGGTCTAAAACAGGTCATCTCGTCCCTTGTGCCTGTTCAACGCACAACACTCGGGTTTCAAGAGGCAAGCATTTGCCTCAAAATGGTATGCCCCAATTTTTGTAGGCCGTTGAGCGCGTGGGTGTCTAATTTGCGAAAACGAAAGAGGCACATGGAAGACAAACAGACAACACTGGCTTTTGACTTGCGACAAAACGTTATGTTCCTGTATTACTCTCAGCTTTTCAAAAATTGAGCAGATTATGTGGAAAAGTGGGACGAGGGGAGCCACGCGTCGGTGTCTGCCAGAAGAAACATAAGACCAGGTATGTTAGCGAGGGCGTGATTTACAAGATTCATTTATCGTGTGGCAAAGTATACGAAGGCCAATCGGGACGTTGTATAAATGATAGGCTCAGGGAGCATGCACTGTCTGTTAGATCGTCACCCTCGGGAAATCTGGCTGTGCACTGTGACAGATGTGCGTGTGTCCCGAATTTTGACCACACCATTATCTTGGCCCAGAACCGAAGCAAAATGACAAGGGAGGTATCCGAAGCGTTCTTCATAACTGAGTGCGTTGAAGGAACGTGTGTCAGAGCTCCATCGATAGCTCTGTTTGGCTCTGAGGTGGCGCTTATAAAATCTGTCGTAAAGTAGATAGCAGATAGACAAGCACTGATTGGATGATGTCGCATTTCTGCCGTACATGTCGTGATTTCAGGCTGTATAGATATGTATGCTTTCCGGGAATAAACATCAGTTGCAAGTAGCGCTCTGTGTTTTCGTTTCTTTTACTTGTCCGTTGTTTTTAGTACTTTTACCCATGGAAATAGGGATCACCAACTAGTCCAAGGGCATACCCTTCTGCAAGTCGAAAGCCGGTGTTGTCTGTTTGCTTCCATGTCCCGCTTTCGTTATCGTAACCCTGATTTTTTATTCGCTGCATTTCAATCGTGTGGCGATATGTTGGCGTGAGCGAGCTTCCAGAGGCTTGGCCCTTTTCGGGGAAGCGATGGAACGACGGTGGTGCTTATGAACGTCGTTAAAAATCACAACGCCTGGTTCACGCAGTTGCGTAGGTTGCATCTAGATCGACATTGGCAACATATTGACACGAAGTAGTAGCAGGGTCATTGGGATAACTGATACATCGCGCCAACCGCCGGTAAGGTTTAATCACGGGAGCCACAGGACCGGAGCAGAAATCGCGAGAGGTCTTGTTCTGTCCAGTTGAGTGTTTTCTCGCTAGGTGAGGTCCGTTAGGCTGGAGTCGCGAATAGTGGGCTAGGACTTGTGGGCACTTCTGAGGCTACTGCGCCATGCCGGTGGGGATAACTGGGCTTACGCCGCATGTGCTTGGCGAAACAGATTCCCTAGTCAAGCAATATGCCGACCACCGCTAAGCTGAGAGGAAGATAGATAGGAAAGAGCCGAGTATTTTCTGGTCCAGTCATATGTTGATCTTTAGGTACGTTATCGCGCTCCAGTCCACACCCACCTGCGGAAAGGATGGTCAGCGAGTACCTTTGTCTATTGCCGATAACGCGACATGCTTTCCAGATCCCAATTTTAGCCTGCATTTTTTGAAACGATTTTAACCTCTCGGAAATATCCAACTAATTTCGCTATTTATGTGTTCCCATAAAAAAGCGGGACTCTAATATTTGCGTTCCGCATTCAATAGTCAGCAAACACTGACTCAAGCGCACCAATTAATATAAAGCTAAGAAGATGCGCCTATTTTCAATTTACTTATTGTTTCCCTAAGGGCCCTCGTGTGAGTGCATTACACAAGGAGGAGGCCACGCAAGAAATGTTGTAAACACAACGAACAAACGAACAGAAACAACACACACTACCTTGAAGAAAAACTGAAGACTAGCAACACTGGAAACCTAATCAGTAGAACGCAAATGGAAGATGGTGGTGGCTTTTAAAAACAACAGGGTCAGTCATTAACACGAGAGATTTCTGGAAGACTGTTCCACTCCACAGTTGTTACTAACAGGAATGCGCTATAGAGAGTACAGCAGGTGTTTCACGAAAGTGTGGACAAATTCGATATTGCGAAAACTACGCGTCGCACCAAAAAAGGCTTGTGTCGTGTTGGTCCTGGGCCAGGGACCTTTTTAGGAAAAGTATTAAAGTCCGAGATAATTATATTGTTAATTATTTTCGCGTAATTAACTTTTTTATTATTGGGTTTAAGGGCATGGTTTCAATTAGAAAATTGCTCAGCATCGTCAAAATACACTAAATCAACAAATTGCAGAACGATAGAAGGCACAGGAAGCATTTTACGGCTTTCTGAAAAACCGCACAAATTCGACGGGTTTTAAGTTTCGGTTTGTTATCGGAGCGCATCTCCGCCCCGGCAGCACCGCGCCCCGTGGAGAGATAGTGCAACCAGCCTCTGCTGCGTCGCACGATGACAGCGCAGCAGAGGTTGGATGCACTTTCTCTCCACGGGACGCGGTGCTGCCGGGGCGGAGATGCGTCCGATAACAAACCGAAACCTAAAAACCCGTCGAATTTGTACTGTTTTTCAGAAAGCCGTAAAATACTTCCTGTGTCTTCTATCGTTCTGCAATTTGTCGATTTAGTGTTTTCGATGATGCTGAGCAATTTTCTAATTGAAACTATGCCCTTAAACACAATATTAAAAAGTTAATTACGCAAAATAATTAACAATTTAATTATCTCGGACTTTAATAATTTTCCTAAATAGGCCCCTGGCCCAGGACCAAAAGACACAAGCCTTTTTTTGTTGCGACGCGTAGTTTTTGCAATATCGAATTTGTCCACCTTTCGTGAAACACCCTGTGTATATGTTCCCTGCAACCGCGTGGTGGCGTTGACAGTCCAGTGCATTGGGCGACGCACGGAATTTCTTTGAGCTCGTCCCCTAAGAATGGAAAAAACGAATCATCACCATCATCACAATCGTCGTCGTCGTCGTCGTCATCATCATCATCATAATCATCATAATCATAATCGTCATCACCACGACAATTGTCTGGCGAAGATACTCGACCAAATCCCAGTACGGAAATTTGCTATGTAACGCTAATAAATAAACATGGCCAGGCAGCACACAATATTGGGGCGATATTCGCCTCGGGTCGGAAAAATCGTGCGAGTGTTGCCGATTTCTCCGCTGTATCGGGAAAATTGCGCCTGCACCATTTTGATTCTGTCGATGTCGACGGAATATCTGTTATATTGCGGCGACGCAACCGTGACATATATGGTACACGAACCGTGTTTTTCCCTGAATATCGTTTCTGAATCGGCAATTACTGCGCAGTATTAGGCATTTTCGGCGGATTCGAAAATGAGATTGAAAGAAAGCGGTACCATTTTGACCACGGCCTATGTCCACAGAATATCTGTTATATTGCGCCGACGCAATCTTGATCTTCCTCCCAAAAAGACCCCGGAAAGGGAGAGGAGAGAGGGCGGGACGACACGAGCGAGGAGGAGGCATAATAAGACGGAGAGTGCACCCAACCTTGTTGCACCTCACGTGACCAGACTCGCTGGCGCCCTGGAAAGGGAGAGGGAGAGAGACAGTGTTGGACGGACTCCTCCTCTCCTGATTACGTGTTGTTTACGAGTTTCGCCCGCACGCTGACTAACCCGGACCAAGGTCTTTCTTTTTGTCTTCGGTCCCCGACGGGCGGAAGTATCGGCGCTTGGTGCTCTCGTGTTTCGTTGTTTTGAGACTTGTTTCCTTCCGTGGATTTTTCCGCCGTCACCGGAGTCTCGGCTCTCGGGTAGTTGTTTTTTTAGTGTTCGCCTGATACTACGGCATTTACGTGCCATTCGCGGAACAAGTCCTGCTACGGTTTCAGTGATATGTGTGGCAACTAGTCAACGATGACACTGGTCATTATCGATAGAGCCCTCTCTCGGCCAAGAGACGTCTTGGTGTTCGTGTTCAACTTCATAACTGACATGAATTACGCATTGAGACCATATGGTCTCACTGCGTAATTCATGTCAGATTATGAAGTCGTGCGGTGAAAACAATGGAGAGTTCTAGAATAGGTGACTCCACGCTTTGTGTTTCCCCAAACAAGTTGGATCGCCGAACTGCGCGTGCGCGGTGCAACACCAGAGCGCGGTTTGGGGAACCCGAGGCATGGGTGCCTTCTACTCTAGAACTCCTCTATTGTGTGCGTGCATGTAGTGGTTCTTGCATAAATCAAGACAGAAAAGGATATGCAAGATGCCATAGCCGGTCAACCATGGTCGGTCCATGTTCTTCTGCTAGCAGGCTCGTGGAGTTAAGAAGGGGTAAGACATAGAAACAGGCCGGGAAAATTAACTGTCGAGTGTGAGCGTGTGAGTAAAGTTGACTCGACACAGAATAACACGCAGTCGACACTAGGGGCGAGGAATAAAACTTTCAAAAAGATTCGTCATCGCTTGTCACTGAGTTTGTTCTTTCTATGCCAAGTCAAATTAAGTATGTGTGTACATTTCGAAGATCATTAGTGACAGACTTTCTGGCAAACACTTCTATACACTCCGTGCGGCGCGACCGGCACGCCGCCGCGCAGCTTATCGATTACCGAAGGTAGGCAGTGAGAATTCCAGCGAAACGAAGCCATGACGTCGCGTACATTGGTACGCGTTGAATTTGGAGCAGTGCGGTTGCGCTAGGTTGATGAACTGCAGCGTCGTCAAGTGGTCCAATAGTTATGCGTCGTGTCTCGTGGATAAAGTTGCATCGTTTTTCAACTGGCCGATGATTTGTGGGACAGCGACAACGATGGAACTGTGCCGTACTACGCGAGAAATTTGGTCTCCCGATCACGTCTGCTATTGTGTCGGCGTGGTTGACATATTCTACACTGCCGCTTTGCGCTCTGTAGTTGTGTTAATGCGTTAGCATTTGAATGCACGTTTCGACGAAAACCCGGAGGTCTCTTTCATTTGTCAGTGCAGTGGAGAGTGGGAGAAGGAGGGGGATAGAGCTCGAGAAACCTTTATTTCCTGCAATTTCTTCAGCAAAACGAAATAAGAATATCTTCGAGTTTCTATAAAAATTCCCAAGAAAAGCTCGTTCCCACCAAATTGTTTTCTCAGCTTTGTGCACTCTGTGCGACTGTTGCCTTTGCTTCTGACATAGCTTGAAAGCTAACATCCAAACTGTTTGTACTACCGTGTCTGTTCGCTGATACCCGTCAACAACCGCATCATTGCATGTGCTGTTTGTAACATTTTTGTATTAGTTGTATCATGTACAGCGCAAATAAATAATTGCCTGCTTGAAATAACTCTTGTGCGAATAAATTACCTGTGATTGTCGTCCCGTGGTGAGCACGTCGTAATAAAGAGAAGGCGCAACGCAAGCGGACGCGAGAAGCCAGTGAACAAAATACCTAGGGGCCGCCACTTTGATAGTGGGTGCGGCAAAAGCTGTGGGACAATGCGTCTCACAAATCCCCTCCTATTTTTCGCTTTTCGTTCAGGCCGTGCTTTTCGTCAGTCCTGAGCACTCTTCAAGCGAGGCGCCGAACGGGTCCAACAAGGCGGACGCAGCAAAACATCATGCTTCTTCTCAAGAATATTCTACAAGCTACGTCACCGGCAGCAACCACGTGAGCCTCCGCTGGATTCCAACGCTTACGGCGCAGCGTGCACCACGTTTTTCTACGTCACTCTTCCACGAGATTATAAATTCGGCTGCACAACGGTCCCCGATCAGTGGGCGCGGCGAAAGCTGTGGGACAATGAGTCTCACAAATCCCCTCCTGTTTTTCGTTCAGGTGAGAGACAACCGTCCGGTTCTCACTTACCGTAGCAACAACGTGTGTCTCCTGCTTCTGCCGTGCCCACGATCACTGCTTGATATGTTTGGTACAGCGTATACGATTGTTTTGTTGACTTGTCTCCCTTATGTGACGATGTTGAGCCAAACCCTGGGCCAACCACTGAAGAAATGCTTCAGATGATACTGGAGGACGTCCGTGAACTAAAGACGTAATTTTGTCACCGTAACACAACGACTAAATGAAACAACTAATAAGCTAACCTCCATTGGATAGTAAGTTAGACGGTCTTTCGTCAAGCGTCTCTCGTTACACGCGTAAAGTTGACGAGCTTCAAAGAACAGTAGACAGTCTTCTCATAAAAGTAGACGACTTGGAAAACCGAAGTAGGAGGAATAACCTGATTGTCTATGGTGTTAGCGAACCCAATGTGGAAGAGCAACCACTGGAGCACATAATTATCAATGATATACCTGCAGGCTTACTAGAAGTACGAGACGTTGCCATTGAACGTATACATAGAATAGGAACACTGGTCACTGGTAAAAGCCGGCCAGTCATTTTTAAACTGGTTGACGGAAGGGACAAGACTCGGATTCTAAAGAACTGTAAAAAGCTGAACGAACACGGCGTACAACATCTCTGAAGAGTTTGTCGCCTCGTGTGCAGGCAATTCGAAAAAGCTCTGGGAAAGTGCAAAGGAGCACAAGATAAACGGGAACAAGTGTTTTTCTCTCATTCGGTAAGATACGAATCAGCGGAAATCTATTGCAATGGGACGATACTCTGAACAAGAGAGTACCAGTTCCTGCGCAATGACGCCAGATTCCAACCAATGATCGTTCTGATCAGTCCATCTATCAGAAGAACATCGTAACACCAACACAGCGATCTAATCTAAAACCGTTTTCCTTGCTGAATCTCAACGCCAGAAGCATTGTCAATAAAAGTGAAGATTTCGTAAGTCTTCTTGTTACCTGTAACCCAGACGTCACGGTCGTCACCGAGACGTGGCTTCATGACATCGTTACCAACTCAGCAGTGATACCAAGTTCGCACGAAATAGTTCGCCAAGACCGAAACTCAAAGGGACGAGGCGTTGCGATAGTGTTAAAGAAAGGTTTAGGGTATACCATGGTTCCCCACAACACGGGTATTGAAATAGTCTGCATTATAGTTCACTGTGCTGCCAACTTAACATACTCACTTGCGTACCTCGGCAAACCTCACTCCTGAGGACCCTCACTCATCCTCACTCACCACTCATCTTCACAGGTGAGGTAAGGGTGAGTAAGTTTCTGAACCAAGAAAATTCATGAGTGATGAGGGTGGAGTGAGGGCCGGCGAGAAGCATGTGAGAGACTGTGAGGACCGTGAAGGCGGTGAGTGCGTGAGAGGTGTGGGGGCCATGAGTGCGTGAGGGGCGTGAGGGCGGTGAGTGGCGGTGAGGGCCACGAATGCGTGAGGAGCATGAGGGCCGTGAGGACGGTGAGTGCGTGAGGGCCGTGAGGGCCGTGAGTGCGGTGAGTGTGTGAGGGGTGTGAGGGCCATGAGTGCGTGAGGGGCGTGAGGGCGGTGAGTGCGTGAGGCCCCCTTCAGACGGAGCAGCTTTCTCAGAAATTTTGATGTTGCTGGCGGGTTGTTCCTTAGCTTTTTCTAGATCGACACGAATTGCTGAGATCGGGTCCGGCTCGAAACAAAAGAACAACTCGGAGCAATTCGAAGACGTTTGAAGCGGCCGCATCCAATCAGCGACGCAATATTTTCACGCGATACCTCGTGCCGGTGATGATGACTACAAAAGGACTTGGTTCTGGTTTGAAATTGATCGTTTTTGGAAATAAACTGTTTCGGAAAGATGCATTAGTATTCTCAACGAGATTTAAATGCATACAAACACGTTTATAGCCCGTAATTGCGTGTCTAAATAGTGCAAGAAAAATCAAAGTTTATGATGATCATGACGAATTGCAGCAATTGGTTGCTGCGTGTGAACGCGGGCGGCCCGTTTTGCTGGTGTTGCAACGTCAAGTTTCTGGGCGAAATTGCCCCATCTGAAGCGGGCCTGAGTGGCGTGAGGGGCATGAGTGCGTGAGAGGCGTGAGGGCCATGAGTGCGTGAGGGCCGTGAGGACGGTGAGTGGGGGAGGGGCGTGAGGGCTAGCGGGTGCGTGAGGACCGTGAGGGCGGTTAGAGGAGGGTGAGTGAAGGGATGATGGTGAGTGTGACTGTGAGGGTGAGGGGTGAGTGAGGGGCTTAGGTGAGTGTGGTTGTCAGGGTGAGGGTTAGTGAGGGGCTTAGGTGAGTGGGGCTGTGAAGGTGAGGGTGGGTGAGAGCGACCTAAAATGCCGACCTCTGCTCACTTGTGCATTCTATATACCTCCTAATGCTGACATTTCTGTTTTAGATAAATTGCGCGACTTCCTGTGCGAGGCACAGCAAGCGCCGTGCTCACATTATAATGTGTGGCGACTTTAACCTTCCCGGGATAAATTGAGAGTTGCTGTGTGTTTTACCTCCCTGTGTACACTCAGATTTACTCAAAAATACTGCTTTTTTCTTGCGATTTAAAGCAAATTGCTAATAAACGACCCGCGTCACATCGAGCTCCAGCTCAGTTTTTGATCTTGTTTTTCTTCTAAAAATGTGAGTCAACACTAATTTACAGTCGATATATTACCAGAAATCTCAGATCCCAATCTGGCGCCCCTAAAAGGAGGATGTTGCGCGCAACCGCGTGTGAAGTAAAAAAAAAAAATGAAATGAAAGAAAATGAAGTTTATAACTCCCAGTAACACCGAATTAGAGCGCAGCTCTTGAGGAGGAGCAGGGGAAGGTACGGGGAGGAGGCTGATGGCCCTCCTACTCTCCTCCCATTTAGGGGAAAATTTTCCGCTAAATTTAGTGGGGAAATGTTTCTCGCTAAATTTAGGAGGAAATATTTCTGCCAAATTTGGCCAGGGGGGGGGGGGGGGGGGTTCCGCTTAATTTAGCGGGGAATTGTTCTCCGCTAAATTAAGCGGGCGAATTCTCCCGCTAAATGTAGTGGGGAAAATTTTCCGCTATATTTAGCGGGAAAATTTTCGGATAAATTTAGGGGTTCCGCCGATGGCGACGGCCTGCTCTAAAAGCCTTACCTCGATTTCAATAGTGCTCAAGATGAAAGCATCTTGAACGTTCTTGAACTAGAGAACGACAACTTTACTAAAATACATAACGATGATCTTACTACTGTCGACCAGCAATGGTTGCACTTCAAAAATACGGTTCATAAATGTATCCAGATGTACAGAGCGCGACACTGTTAGCGCAGAACAAGCGATCGCCGGTTTTTCTAGTTTTTCTTTTTGAAAGCAAGGGATGCCATCCAAGTTATTACTGCTACGAAAATAGCTCATTTAGCTCTATATTGTAAGCGATAAAATTTTGTGCTCGCTAATACTATTCATATGTAAAATGCGAAAATGCGCTGATGTCGTGTTCGCGCTAACAGTGTCGTGATGTGTACGTACCGCAGAAAATAAAAAGGCTCAATAATTGGAGCCCGTGGAAAACACGCGAAATACTTCAGTTAAAACGTCGTGCAAAACAGATTTGCACGCTCGTGTACCCAAACTGGGCACAGCACATTACTGCAGGTCCATACATACGGACCTACGCACAAAAATAAAATGATCTATTAAATACCATTTCTACAATGTTAAAATGCACAACTTTCTGTAACAGCCCGAGAAGAATATTGTATGCATCTTACACAAAAAAAGACCCGATAAAAAGCCTAACGCAGAACAACGTTGAAATTACAGACTCTACTACGTTGCGACAACCTTTAATGATTACTTCGCTTCCGTGTTTCTTCGCTCTAGCGGCCAAGCTAGCCAGTTGCTAGGCACTGGTATTGAAGTGCCAGACCTGTTCATCAGCAAGGTGGGAATTTCCTCTGCTTTGCTTCACTTAGACACAAATAAATTGACCGGGCCAGACGATATACCGAACGCATTTCTTTACAGGTATACCTGAATGGTGTGCAAAATATCTCCATGCCGTTTTTAGCAGAAGCTTACAAAAGCAGAGGTGCCCGAAGACTGTAAAATTGCTACAGTAACACCTGTCGATAAAGCGGGTGATAAGTTCATCGTATCTAACTATCAACCAATATCGTTGTTGTGTACTGCAAGTAAAGTAATGGAACATTTCGTTTTTAAAGGGGCGATGCAACAATTTTGTACTTTGCGCAAATACCTCTTAGAAAGGATCCTGACGTTAATGACCTATGAAACACGCGGCGTTTTTCACCCCACGCAATAGAAGTCCCAGAAAAAAACTAAAGAAAAACGAGCAGCGTTCACCCCCTCAACTCGCAGCCAGAACAAGCGGCCACGTGACCTGGAATGGATTATATGCCGCCAATGTTGATCATAGCCACGCGCTGGGGTTGGCAAAGCACAGGACACGCGCTGAGTTCCAGACATTGTTATGGCTCGGCTATTGTCGTCGTTGCAGCGATTGGACACGGGCCACTACCCGAATGCTTCTCGAGCTAGTAATTATCACGAGCCCAAATCGAGCGCCCACGCAATGCTCGGGTCCAATCTATGAACCGCATTCAAATATCGTCACTGGGGTGTACTGCGATCCCCACGTTACGTCATCAAATTTTGCAAAAGAGAGATTGAATGAAAATGATCGCTTTTGTCCTTGAAATTACACCGCAACAAAGGAGTTTCTTGGACAGTGGCGTTGCGTGCGAGTATCCTTGAGTCCCACCAGTGCCAGTAAGCTCGTGTAAAGTGAAAAACATTCCAACTGAATATCGTTGCACAGCTCCTTTAAACACCTGAGCACCCTTTTCGAGAGCAACAACTTTTTTGGTGGGTAGCCAGCACGGTTTTCGAAGTGGCTTTTCTACAGACACCCAGCTACTGTACACGAGCAACAAAATTTTATAAATTCTGGACTAGAGTGGACAAATCGACTCCGTTTTTTTTTTTTTGATTTTGATAAAGCTTTTGACCGGGTTTCTCACCGTAGCTTAGTGTTAAAACTTCGTCATTCACTAAAAAAAAGACCAAATTCTTCGGTGGTTGGACTCGTACTTATCCCATAGACAGCAATATTGCCGCGAGCGCAGCTGTCCAAGCAGGCAGCGCGCTCGTGGCTTAACGGTTATCGCGCTTGCCTTTCACGCAGAAAGCCAGTGTTCGATTCCAGTCAGGGGACTGTGCTTTTATTTATTCTTTCAACTTGGCCTTCTCGTAAGTTCGAGAACATTCTCGTCTGATCGAGTTCCGAATGTTCTACGCACCGAAAGTTCTACGCCGAATGATCCAGAAACCCACGAGGGTACATAAGGGACTCCGCATGGCGAGCGGAGTCAGTTTCGCCCCAGCGTTCGACTCTGCTGTCTCGCCGACTTCGACGCTCGCGACGCTCTGTTATTATCTTCTATTCCCTTTTTGTTTTGGGCACAAGTTCGCCACATTAAACGTTTATTTCTTCCTCTTTATTTATTGTTATTCTGGTCACCACCCGTGACAATATGTTCAAATAGACACGGCTACCTCGCGTCTAGCACCAGTTCTTTCAGGAGTTCCTCAAGGCTCCGGAGTCCCCTGCTTTGTATTGGGCCCACTTCTCTTCCTAAATTATTTAAACGATTCTGGCATGCAGCTCACATGTTCGCTGCCTTTTTTCTGGCAGTCGATTGCATCGCGTATTGAAATATTCAGTCAACAGACGACCAGGTGACTCTGAACGATTTCCTAGCAGCCGTTTCCGGATGGTGTAAATCTTGGCGATGGAGTTTAAATGCCGCTAAGTTCGCACATATGACTATTACACGAAAAAGACAATCGCTCAGGTACAAATATAAAGTTATTAACACCGATATTAGCCTAGTCACGCAGTTTAAGTATTTAGAAATAATTATAACTTCTAATCTAAGTTGGAAAAATCACAATAAAATCCCGCCACAAGCTTCATCGACTAAAGCTCCTTTCTAACATAGTCAATCAAGCCAGGCAGGACTGAATTTTCTCGACTATACGCAGTTAAATTTTTTTACGAGAACGATAACCGAATGGAACGATCTTCCAGCGTGACGTGGTTGGTACAACATCCCAGGATGCCTTCTTATTTTCTATTGGCACCTACTTGTGAGTGAAGTGTGCTTCTTTGCTTGTATTTTTAATTATCTCTTCTAGAAGAATTTCACAGCAGCACCCCGCTCTTTTTGCCATATCTTACCGGCGATTGTGACGCCTTATGTTTATGTTTATATCCCCTGCTAACAACTTTGTTTTGATCTTATAGTTGTTATCTTCACTGCTGAGTGTAGCAGATTTCTTTTTTACCCATACTATCAACTGTATGTACTATATATATATCTTGGTTTCTTTTTCTGATGCTTTTGTTCATGTCAAGAAATGTCACATGTATGAAAAAAGAACTGAAAGTAACCACTCCTGCACTGGGTGCCGAAAGGCAGCTGGCAGTATTGAATAAATAAAAAAATAAGAACAAAACAACAAAACCGAAACATAAAAAGTGGTTAGTTACCCCATCCGTGGTAAGAGGGCGCTTTTATGAGTTTAAATAATTGTTTGAGGAACTTTCGTTTTTTTCTAATTGTTTGATTGTCAATATAATTTAGATTGTGTGAATAATATAATATGAGTTTAGATCTACAATGTACTTTTATTCACACAAGGCCCTCAATCACGTGGTTTGCTGTTACCACAGGCTTATTCTACAGTGGAAAACTGTGTATGATAAACTGTGGTTGCTACCTCCTTCCTTCACTCTTTTGTATGAGCGTGCGGCGCAGGAGACTGACGTTGAGGCGGCGCTACATAGGCGCGAGGAGGAGGCGGTAGCCGTTGGGACATTGTGGGGTAAGTCAGCGTGGGTTCCTCGGGGCTGCCACGCTGGTGGGAGCCTCTGGTTGGATGGCTTTCTGGACATCTTCCCGCACGACCTCGGCAATGGAGATTGGGGCGGTGCGATCAGAGGCGGCTAGAATTTTCCGTAGCTCTTCCGTGACGATGTTGGAGACAATTTTTCGAAGTTCGCCGCGTCGACGTCGGCCTTGTCGAATCGGGAAGATGCCAGAGTCGAAGACACTGGCGTGCCGGCGAGTCGCTTGTGGTGGCTGGCCCGGACCGACAGGGCATGCTCGAGGTTCTTGCTTCGGCAACGAATTCATCGCCAGTATGTCGCTCTTCGCGCCTCTCATCAGGATACGCAGCTTCTTCTTCTCGATGGACTGAGAGTCGGCGCTGCCGCTCAGGCGGCGGACATCTTCAAAGAAGCTAGTGACCGTTTCGTTGAGGCCTTGAGTCCTTATTTGCAGGAGGTCTTTTATTCGCTGTCGTCGTTGCTGGTTCGTAAATGTCTCCTTCAGGCCGGCGTTACAGGTGTCTCATGAAGTAAGTGAAGCCTCGTGGTTCTTGAACCACTGCCCCGCAGTGCGTTCCAAAGAGAATTAGAGATTTTGGAGGAACTGCTCAGTGGTCCATCCATTATGGCGGGTTACACGTTTATAGTGCAGAAGCCAATTCTCCACATCCTGGTGGGCCTCGCCATGGAAGGTCATCGGGATTCGTTGCGCGACGGTTAGGTAGACGACGGGTTGAGCTGTCTCGGTCTGTGCCGACTGGCTGTTCATCGTCCAGGTTGTTGACAGCTTGGCCTGGGTAGGCAGAGAGTTAAATTCGGGGGTGGGTCTTGAATCCGGCGGTTTTATCAGGTCTCGGCAGTCTCTGCAGATGGTTCTCTCGAGCAGGGGATTGGGCTTGCGCTGCGAGGCCTCGGAGGGGTACGCTTCATTGACTGCGTTACCCCGCACCTCCCCAAAATGTCACGAATGACTGGGGGAGAGACGGTTAGTGCAGTAGGAAACCAAACGTTTAATAGAGACGAACTTCTACCCGAAACAAATTTACAAAGAGGTAGAGTCGCAGGTGTCGAAGTTCGGCGGTGTAGCACGATCAAGCGTAAGAGCGGGACTAGCTCCGGACCGCCACGCGGATCACCTTTTGTAGCCGCGTAGGTGTGGAACATTCGGCGTAGAACGTTCGGCGCTTAGAACATTCGTGACTCAATCGCTTTTGACGCTGCTTGATTGGTCCGATTAGCTCGGAGCGTCGGCTGCGTCTGGGCTTCGGCTCTAACGAAGTATAATGTGCCATTTGTCTCGGCTACTCACGCTCAGCGCACTACTTTGCTTTTAATATTTTTGAGGCACTAAGTTATTAATATTTACCCTAATTTCACATGCCTTCAAAATATTGCCTCTCTTTTCCCCACGTGAAAAAAAAGTCCCCATTTAGAAAAAACCCCACCACTCATGCCCTTTGTCCCAACGTCAATAAACGCCTTTAAAAAAAAAAATATCGTTACCTTAGTTTTATAGATATAAGGTAACGCAAAAGTAATTTACTTTTTATCGTTAAGGTTAACGGTGACGTGTTCCTTTTAATAGAGAGTTTTCGTAGATCGTTTCCGCTGTCCGCAACGTTCGCCGGAAGCGGCTAGGAGATCTGGGACTCTGCAGTCAAGGCTAGCGTCGCGCATGCGCAGTAGTTGCGTCTTCATTCCGGAGAGCGTAGTGGAGGTGGGAAGGCGGCCTACGAAAACTCCCTATTTCGAGAAAGTGTAGGTCTCTAACTCGTTCCGTTATTTTGAAAGTAACGAGGAACAAATTTTGTTACATATTTTCGGTAAAACCTACAACATTGGCGGTACCCATGCAAGACAGAAGAACCCATCTCACGCAATGGACTCAAGCACTGCGTCACTCAGACGTATGCACTCGTCAAAAATTAATCTGTGACGAATATTCGGATTCGCGTTCGTTGCCTATGAGTGCCGTGACTGCACGTACCATCATGTGCGAATGACAAGTTCCATCGCGTACTCGAACTGCACGGTGGAAGCTTGGAGTCATCGGAACCTGGTGACCGAGCAGGCCATGACCACGTGATTTCATCTAATTTCGCTTTTGAGATAAAACAAAACAAATTTGTTGTGAAACCTTTTGTAAGCAACACTCTGTGTAGTGGTTTTTCTTGACACCGGTTCGCGTCCGTATTATGTTCTCGTTATTGCTGAAGCGCTGTACAGGTGTAAATGAAACGCTGCGTAGGGTGCCCTCTCCTTGCTTTCATTCGATGGTGCTTACTTTCATGCCGTATTCTGTTGGGAGCTCCAATGCTGCCTGGTATAATGACTAATCTTTACGATCTAAATGCAAGGTAGCCTCCCGAAACCTAAAAATTCTATGAGGTAAAGCTCTTTTCGTTCGATGTAATTGTCGATTGAAGAGATCGGTTTAAGTTATGTCTCTTCGTGACTAGTGTAGTTTGACTATGTTTAGATGCCCCACCGCTCGATCTTCTCGTCTCCAGTGTTATATGGAAGCCCTCTGCCTCATTGTATATGCGACTGAAAAATATCTGTTTTCAGTTGTTTAATCATGCCTCCATTATCAGGTATAAGTTTTTCCGTGATAGAAGCAGCGCAGTATACTCCGTTCATACGTAAGCTGACAGGGAGTTGGGAGCTACGCACTCGCCGGGCCAATGAACCGCCGCTTTCATCATCTGACCCCGCTCTTTGCGCGTGGGTGTGGACGTGCGAGGGCAATGACGCGACTAGAAATAGGCGCATGACTGGCCCAACGAGACTGTCGCTTCCACTGCACTGTTATGTTAGGGTAAACAAGGTATAGCAATATACCTTTACTTTGCTCGATCAATGAGTTCTTTTCGCTGTAGAGATATTTAATAATAAAGTAGTGCTGCCCTATTCTACAGGATCATTATGCAGACACTAGGTACGATATGGTTATTCTCGTATATACTAATAGCTTTGCACTAACTCAATGAGTGGAGCTTAGCATGCAGAATTTATTATGGGAGCTAAACGGGGGTCGGAACGTTTTAGGTATTGCAACTTCATCTAGAAGAGAAATATTTAAAACTACTTTCTAGTCGTGGAGAAGCGCACTTAGGTGTTCGTTTTTATTATTCAGATGCAAGTTTGTTTTCTTGATTAATGAAATAATATGGAGTTTAGGCTGTCTGATGACAAACATATATGGATAGGGACTACTTTGAGTCTGAACGAACCTTTTTTTACGAGGTGACCGCTACATGCATATCGTCGTCACTGCAGGTTTATTGACTTGCCGGAAAATAGATGGGTAAAAGGCGGAACGATTCGTCTACAGAAGAGACAAAGATATATTAATTATAATTTTTTCACGATAACTTTATAGGTTATGTTGGATTTGTAGTTTCAAATCTCCTCGTAACGAGAGGCTGAGCTAATTTATACAGTTTGCGAACAACATATACGTGCCCGATAATTGAGGTGCTCATACGTCTAACAAATCGTGCTCAATAAAACAACAGCAACATGCCGTTCTCTGTTAAGAACGGTTTTGTTCGTTATCCCGTTAGCTTTTTACCAATCGTCCGCATGTTTTAGGTTTAATTGTAATCACTGACAAGGTGAGAACGGCAGGAAGGAGCTTCAGTTGCCCCGCTTCCAGCGCGAGCTTTCTACCTTCGACGATGCTTCGACGTCTCGCGTTCCACGAGCGCGCGTGCGCATCCGAAGCACGGCGGAAGGCACGGAGCGCGCCCTCCCGTTTTCATTCCGTCAGCGACTATTAGCGGCGAGATGTTTTGGTGGCGCACTCCCATGGTTCCCTCTCGTGACGTATTTACTTTGCGAACAACAAACTCGATCGTGCTTGCAATGAGCATGGTGGAAGCTTGCAATCATTCCGCTCTCAAAGCAACACTGCAACACCGTCATAGTTTAAGTTCTCGCATGCCTCTTATTTCCGTCGATGAGAAATCATTTGCTGACGTCATAGTCCGCCTTCGGCCAATCGTGGAAGTCCGAACATAGCGATGCTTTTGATTGTGCACGCCGCCAATAGGCGGCCCAAATTTCTGAGCCGCACTCGCTCTCGCGCTTTGACGCAGGACGCTGTCAACACTTCATCAAGTAGAAGGCCGTATAGTGCTCGCTCTTCTACGTCATGCAAAGAAGGCTGGCTCCCGGCACAGCTCGAACGCGAGCCCCAGCCGAATGCTAGCGCAGCCCTCTTGTCCAATCTTTGACTCACGCGTACATGATATAGAAAATTAGGCAGTAAGTCCTTCAGATTAACGAGGCCTTGAAGCTGTGCGCTTGATCTAAAATCAGGATGAACTCAGAAACAAGTCGTATAAGTGAGAGGGACGTCCAACTAGGGAAGCAGCCGTTGCGCATGTGCAGTGAGAGGGTTGTTACTATTTTCTAACTTGTTTATGTTCAATGTGGAAATTTGGTATGAAGGAAAATTTGAATTTATCGGAAGTAAAAGTACCAATACGTATAACCAGAGCATCTAAAAAACCGTATTTGCTGTGCCGTGAATGTGCCAGCATTAATGTGTCATGTTTGCGACATCAGTAACTTGCAGGAATGACAGATTGGCCGCTTACGCAATTCCTAAGATGCACAAGTAAAACGAATGGGCAATCACTGTGTATATTTATTTTTAGTAAAAAAAAAACCTTCTAAATGTTTATTAAAAAAAAAGAAAAAAACTTTGGTTGCATTCTGAAACTGACTTTGACTTTGAAACTTGAACCCTGAGCTCTACTTGCGAAGTTATCGACAACGAAACCGTGCTTTTGAATTTGGAAGATCGCACTTTACAAACGTTTACTTAGGTTTCGAATTTTCTAATATTAACTTTCGAAACGCTGATATTGATTTTTGAGCTTTTTACTTTTCAAAGTTTGGCTGACTTATACTTGTGAAGCAATTTATACTTTGACTTTCACTGTTTAAACGTTTACTTTTTTGTAAATATGACCTTTACTTTGTCTCAGATGTCTCAGATCTTGACATCGAGCGACATTGGC
The DNA here is from genome assembly GCA_037355805.1 of Ixodes ricinus. NCBI lineage: Eukaryota > Metazoa > Arthropoda > Arachnida > Ixodida > Ixodidae > Ixodes > Ixodes ricinus. The sequence goes on along the minus strand of JAZHYW010027144.1, from coordinate 36,383 downwards.
CAGCACCATTTCCTGCGCTCGAAGCGCGTGATTGAATACGAGACCTCGCCAAACGCTGAGCCAGCGCTCGCGTTCAATACACGCTCGATGTTCGTTCCCAAACTATATGGCAGACCCGGATAATGGACGCAGTGGCTGTTCGATGGCGCACATTTTCGAAGAGGAAGGTTAACTGAGGAGAAAAGAAGACGGTTGAGCGCTTGATTTTTTGATTGCGGAGGTCTTCACCCTTCAGTTGACGAAGGCGAGACCAACCTCGTAAAAGCTTCGTAAAAATAACGACGCAAAAAAACTAAACGTTCAGAAAGCGGAGTTTCTCAAGCACAGGTTATGGGACTAGGTAGATAGAAAGCCCTGGCGACGCTGCTAATTCAATATACAACAGAAAGTCTGAAGACAATCTCCGAGGCGTGTTTCTTATTTGTACGGCAGTCCCGTCTCATTGGTCATCAAAAGCTGACTGCAGACATGTTGGGAACATACACATGCATGACGCAAACATGCTTCGAAAATGATCGACTGGTGTCCACAGATAACTGTTGTCATGATGTCTGCAGCGAATACCGTTGCTGTTGCACGACGTATGAGCAGTAAGGCTGCGGTTTGAGGGGAGAAGGGGGACAATAAAGTTTTCTCATTCTTTTCCATTGGATACCTAGCGCGGAAATCTTCCACACCAGGTGGCATAGAGGCGCGACCGTCACACGGATTGTAATTTTCATAAATGCGCAAATAAAAGGATTAGCCTTAATAGCGTTCAGTTAGCTGTTGGGATAAAACGCTTTGTATAGGTGGCGCCACCTGCCGCTCCATTGAAAGGGTTTAGCCGTGTCCACCCATCCACCCGGTATACACTGTAAACAATCTGGAGCGCCTACTCTCCCGCAAGGCACTTGAATGAGCCAATCTCCAAAATATCCGAAGCTTGGCGAATAATCAAGCTGAAAAGGTGACATACTCGTTTTCACCGCAAAAAACCGTAGGAAAAAAGAAAAAAGAGTCCGGCTGCTCGCGTGTCATTACTAATTTCCCCCTTTATGTAGATAATTAAGATATATGTTGCTGGCAATTTAGATTATATGTACATGTTATCATTTCAAGATGTACACGCTTCAAACGCTAAAAGATGTTGCTTTTTCCTCCGACAACCAAATTCTATGAGAACTACCTTGTGCGGTGTATCAACAAGGCGCAAAAGCATAGAGTTATTACAATAAACGCTAGAGGCTCAGCTGGCGCTAGTGTCTACGGGACTTCCGGTTGCAAATTGAAGCAGACAGCATGCAGTCTACATTTCCAGCCTCCCTGTGTATTCCTATGGGAAAACGCGCGTGAATTTTGTCTCTTCGCCGGAAAATAACATGAATAACTTTTGTCATATCGGTTGTAACGGATAGTATGTACCTTTATTGGTATTGTGAAAGTGTAATTGCTTTAGTTACAGCATTTTTCTTTACCACTGAGCGATGTTAAACTTCGCTCTATTTCAGGCCCAAACCCCTGTTTCAAGGAAGGTGTGTGAAAACGAGCGACGATTCTATGCAGACTAGCGATCGAAAGGAATGTAGAGAGTGTTCAAGGTTTGCTAGCATTTCGGTGGCGCTTATATATTGCTAATATGCCCGTCCTGTCACTCTATGAAAATGACTCCGTCGTGCGCATCTTTACGATCGGTTAAAGAAACATTCGAATGCAAAAAATAACGCACGTGAGCTACGAAAGCTGTGCCTTTTTATTATTTCCTATGTTGGGCAGTTTTTATCGGGGCACCTGCTCTCTGGCTCCCCTTATTTGCAAAGATTTGGAGCGTGCGGGTGATGCTTTGAACCATTTGAACCCAGAACAAGCATCTTCGCAGTACTTATTTATTGCAAATCTGACTATATTACGTGACTTTCAATTTATTTTGATCGTCTGCAAGCACAAGGAGTTACTTATCCAGTGTTACTGCGTAGTTCTTGCCGTCTCTCTCGGTTTTCTACATGTCCTTCGTTCGTTTGGCACGTATATCCCCCATGTTGGAAAGCGTCGACGCCGTGTTCGCGCTAACAGTGTCCGACAGTGCACAAAAATACACGTACGAAGCCGTTTTAGCACCGTTTTTAATGCGATGAATTTGAAAGAAAAACGCCGTAACTGACCATTTATTTCGTCTGCGTGACTGAGAAATGTTCCAATGTGCCTAGTACGTACAAGTTATTCGTGATATTTGCTCTTATAATCGAGCGCAGAGAGAAAATGTACTCGCTTTTTCCCATAGGAATACATTACCGGAAGTCAAATTTAGACTGCTTGCTGTCTGCTTCAAAATGCAACAGCACACTAGCGCCAGCTGAGCCTCTAGCGTTTATTGTAATAACTCTATGCGCAAAGCTCCTATTTTTTTTTTGTCTCGAGGTGAAAACGAGTAGTGGATAACAGTCTACGGTTTGGCACCGAGCAAAGCGAAGCATCGCGCTGAGGGCACCAGCGCAGGCTCTTTAGGCCTAAACGTACTTTCAGCCTCGTCTTCTTCCTCTGTAGACTGCAGCGATTGGCTACTTCAAGTGCTTTGCGGGCAAATAAATGCCGGGTTCTACGCCCCAGTCACACTGCTCATGCACCCTTCAAATGGCACGGTGTTTGGCGCAGACAGGATGACAGAAGTGTCTGCTGACACGCCACCCGCATGTTCGGGGCACATGTTTGCTTCATACACATGAATGCTTAGAACATGTCTGCAGACGCTTTTTCTATTTCCAATGTAAATAGGACCGTCACGCAAAAAATAAACGCGCCCCGGCAAGTGTCAGCAGACTGTCTTTAGTATCACATATCACCAGTTTGACCGCGGTTTTAGAGCGTAGTGTCCAACCAGGCAAATGTAATTCTTTCGAGACGTGCCAAGTAGAAGAGAGGACGAGTTGCGGCACGTTGGCTTCCCCGCATGCCCTCGAGGCATGCGGGGAAGATCGATGGATGACGTCAGAGATGAAGTGACTGAGCAGATCTTGATCAATGACTCCTCGTCGGGCCACGACGGCGTCGCACCCCTGCCAGCCCTTATTGAGCGAGGGGCGCTTATAGTCGATTCTCACGACGGACTGCTCCGCGGACGGATTGATCACGTGACGACATGTCCGCGGTTCGTCCGACCCCCGAGCGCATCCACACGAAGGGGACGACGATCAGACGGGAGCGTGGACGGAGGGAACTTGTTCGCCAACCCACAATGCCGCGAAACTGCAACATCGCACCGTGGCACCGATGTGCAAGACAGAAATCGACGTTGCTACCGGGATCAAAATTATTCGCCGTTGTAACGTACAGATCGAGACAGAACACCGTCATAGGCTTCGCGCGAAGCGCCACTAAGCTTTACTAATCCAAGGCATGAGAGTGACACAGGCATGGTCGTGCTCGAAAAGGCATCGGCGTGTAGAAGCGACAAAGTTCTGGGCTCAAGGAGGGGCGTTTCGAGATGCCTTCACGCACTCCCCGCTCGCGCACAACGCTTGAGTACACCACAGCCACAAGAAAGGTCTTGCTCGGAAAAAGGTTGATTGTACGTGCAACAAATATTGCGGCGTGCTAGACGAGTTGTCATGGAAGCTTCTTGACACGGATCCGGAGTACTAGTACCGGAACCTGCGTTGCGTCAACCGGACAAAGATTCTACACTTTCTTTCACGCGTGGAACCAAAAATCGCGCGACGAAATGAACCAGCGAACGGGCGAAACACAACAATACTTCATTTTTTGTTTTACTAGTAAAAAAAAAAGAATATAGCATCGTATTGTCGCCAGACTAAACGCGTTTCAAGTCAGTCTCACGCCGAAAATGCGCGAGTGGAAAGGCGCTCGACTTTATCAATCCGAGCGTCTCCGGACGGGGAGCGCATCGCAGGAATCGGTGTCGTGACGGTCACGTGGTACACGGCCAGCGGAAGAGAAAGTCGCGATTCGGTTTGTCATGTGAATCGGCCATTACCGGATTACGAGGCCAAAAGATTTGTTGAAGCTGTCTTATATTACTTTACTCGAGACTTCAGCGTTTCCTGTACAAATCTTTGAGCAACTGTACCATTCTTTTTACCTTCTCTATTCATTGCCGCTACTCGTTTTTTTAATTGCCTCGTAAATTTACTTATCATTGTTATTTGTGTGTTGAACGAAACAATATTAAGACACAGATTTGTGTAGTGAGTAAATCAGGTGAGCTCGAAGCTATCCCAAAAAAGGAAAGATAAAAACGCACGCCAGCAGGAATAATTGTTTCTAATGACTAAAGCTAGCTTGTTTGTTAACAAATGTTATTTATGAACGACGAGGATGGAGATTGCACACTATAACTCTCAGTTCCGGCTCGATGTTGAGCGATGAGTTTTAGTTTGTTTTCATTAAAGCCACCGCAGAAAAACCAGGTTCGCATTTCTTTCTTCAAAGTTCCCAAGCCGCGTCGCGATCTCCAGCTGAACCTGTCAAGACCCTTAGTTCGGAAAAGCCGGTTCTATATTATATTTTTCTCATTTTATGTAATTACAATTTGTCAATTTCTAGCAGAGCGAGCTTAAGCTGTTCTTAAATGTGCAAAGACAAATCTAATCTTGCTATTTTTTTGTATCTTAAGGTAGGTTATCTAGGAACCAGTTCTCAAGCTTCCTAGTCAGAAAAAAGTTCACACATCCCCCCACCCTCCTTCCCTCTGCCGTTCGAAGATCAAATTTTAAAGGCATCCCACAATGGAATAACTACAGTTGTGGGCAAATTAAAGCAAAGTAAAACGTCACTGCGGTATTTCAAAGTAACTATTTGCCCTGAAGGTCGATCCAGAACGTAAAAAGACGTTCGCCTGTGGTCGACTCCTTTCATGAGGCCATCAAATTCAGATTGTACGCAGTAAAAACAAACACCCAATCACACCCTGTATCTGTCCTCGCCACCACTGCCTCTTGTAAGTGAGACACAAAGACAAACACACCCACTCACACCGAAAAGGCACCCTCTTAAAATTATCCGGAACACTCGTGTTCGATCATTTTATTCTTCCTTCTTACGCCGCTAAAAAACGTATCGATTCAAGAAATAATCCTTCCCTACACCAAGGCGTCCGTTGGTAATAAGAAGGCAGCAACGTATCCACCAGCCTGACACGTGATTGAACGCCACTCAGAATATATATATACGGCGTTCATCAGATCAAAAACATCCCGTACGGGGAACGACGTAGGGAAAAAAACAAACACAAAAATAGAGGAGAATATGGGGAAGGAAGCAAGACGGGGAGCGGACGGCAGCTCGTGTGCCCCAAAGGCCTGAGTCTCGGGACAAAGAAACGTTATAAACTGAATCCCAGATAGGTGGAAAAAAAAACCCGGCATAAATGGGCGCAATCCATCACGAGTTTCCCCCTTTCCCCTCTTCGGCCGGAATATTATTATGGCTTTCAGTTCTACAACGCGTCCTGCCGGAAGCAATCGGGATCAGGGAAGAGGCTGGCGCTGTCGCGTTGACCGGGGAAAAAAAACTTGGGGAAGAAGAGGAAGTGTGGGAAAGGTAGAGGGGAAAAAGAGGGATTTTTTTTCTTTCCCTGACATGGGATGCTGTATTCGCCCGGGCTTTACGAGCAGCGCGCGCGGCGAGCGATAGTATGAACCCCCCCCCCCCTCTTCGACTACTTCGCCAAAAGTTAATGCGGAGGCCTTTAATAATCTATAATGGAATTTGTTACAACCCGCTTTGATGTAGAGCGTACCGCTTTTTTGTTTTTAGTTTTCGTTTCACTATTCTTTTAATGTTCGGGAATTTGTGGACTTAAAAACTTTGACTGGGCTCGGCGTAGCTCTAAACTCTTACGGTACGGCGGCTGATGGTCTGGTATGAATATATGTGCCTCGCTGGATACGCGATATGCACTGAAGTGTGCAGAAAATATCTCGATAACTGTTCGACGGACGAAACATAAAGCGTTCGCTGGACAGATTACCTCCCGTTCAATTTGATCCTCCGTGTAGTTTGTTTTACTATGCAACGCGCTCCAGACTTACGTCACATCAGATTTAAGGACCTATCTCACTGAACGACTTTTCTTTAAAAAAGTTAAACTATCGATAACACGGTCGTGAGTGATTACGTTATGTCAAGGAAATACGTATTGTCATTCACATCTCCGATTCTTTTTTTAATTTTGAGAAACGTGGATTATTTTGCTATTAATGCAATAATATCTTATTAAAATTACAGGGCCTATGCAGTCTATGTGGTACAGCGCATGCGCGAACGCAGCAGCCACCGTAGTGGCGTGATGTCAGAGAGTAGTTTCTGAATAAATTTCAATCGTCGTCATTGGCAAATCTCCCTCCGAAGATTGCAGCGAATGACCCTCCCAAGTGTTTTGCGGGAAAGTAATCCTCATCATAAACACCTTGTTTTCTTTTTTATTGACAAACAAATTGAACTCCTGTACGGCAGGGTGTTCGGATAAAACTATAGTATATATGTTTTGCAATCAAGTTATCTAACCCAATTTTTTCGGGTTTCGGTTGAGTTTTAGTGGATAAACAACAACGGTTTATTCCGCTTTGAACTGGATATATTTTGGAGTTAATAAAAAACAATATGTTTGGGATGTAAAACGGAAACTATAGAATACTTTTTTTATTGGAAAAATTAAAATTCAAGGAGCGCGAAGTTAGAAAACTGCCCATCAACTGTGTAGAATGGAAGAGCTTGTTTCCAGATTTACACGTGATGACGTAGAAGTGAAAATGTGGCAGCTGCTATAAGAAACAACTCGCCATCAAGCACGCCCAGAAAAGGTGACATTTTTTTGCCACATGGAATTAACGAATCGGGCACGACTACTTCACCAAATAGTGGGTGAGGCTGCTTTGCTCGCATGCGGTCATCATCTGATCCTCTGGTGTTTGTACAGCAGATTGTCGTTCGGCTCATGCTACGAGTCAACTGCGCCTTACCCAGATGCCAGCTTCTTCGGCGAATGTTCCCGTCTTTCTTGGGCAAGTCAGTGTGCGTTCTGAGCTTTTTGCCCACTTTTCCACGATTTGGCCTCCGCTCCACTTTGCCACCGGATGGTCATCGACGTCATCAGAATTTTCACACAGGCAGGACAGGTGGGACAGAGGAAAATTGGAACTCCCTCCCACGTGGCTCCGGCCCAAAGTCTCAAACCTGTCTCCCAGTGGACCCGGTGGTGCGGGGTAACGATAGGTTTGACCAGAGGAAAGTGGGCAACTCCTTCGCCGGGGGAGGAGGCGAAGTGGGGAAGGGGATGTTTGTAGTTTTTGCTTGATCTCCCAAAGTGCATTCGGGTAATATCACACACCACCTGGTGATAGTTACAACATTGCAGAGGGGAAGAAAATTGACTTAGAAGAGAGAAGGGAGGAGTCATACTTTTGGTGTTTCACTTCTAGGCTACACTCCTAAGAAACAAATGGTGTAGTCGGGTGCATCAGGCGCACATGCACTTTTTTCCTGAAAGATGCATCTTCCGTTACCCAGCCAGTGTACTTGTGCACCGACAGTGAGCATCCTCCTCTCCCTTAAAAACCTCTAGGTGTATCAGTGCACCCAGCTTAGTACACCGCCACGCTAGCCACGCGCCCCGATCAGCTTGTGCTTGGATTCCCCCTTGGGGGTCACTTTTGGGTTAGGCAGTTTCTTACGAAGTATGGAGCTGTCCTGTTCACTCGGTATTGACAGTAGAGTAGACGCTATGCTTGTTTTAGTTCAATCGGGTCTCCGGGTAGGATCACGTGACTACAGTCTCCAAGCTAGAGATAAGGGAGTGCACGGCACCTGCCTGATGGCCAAGGCCACGGATAGCGTCTAGTGCACTATTAACTTTGGGTTGAACTTTCAAGAGGATATAAGTGACAAATCCTCTCGTTCTGTTCACTGTTGGGATGCCCCTGAAAGTAAGCCTCTGCGAGGACACCCTGGGGCACCCCTTTTGTCCTTGAAAGAGCTGCAATTTTCCTACTTCTCTCTTTTTCTTACTCTCCCTAAGCTGAAAGTGTGGAAGAAGGTGCGCAGTCGCCGAACCAATCAACTGGAGGCTTTTATATCCTTTGACTCCGCTGTCTGGGCGCGGGTAACGGCAGGAGCGTGATCATGTGGTAAAGGTTTCACGGATGACGTAGTAGCTCTTTCCGATCCCGGAATGTCTGCTTCCCGGCCTAGTTTCCTGTGTGCTGCGTTGTGACCAGCGGGGCTGCCGTAGTATTTCGTCCGCCACAACGTATTCGAGTGCACTGAGGCTTCCAGTGTTTGAAAAGTGCCTACGCGTATATCGGCAACAAGCGATTTCTTTTAAAAAGCTCAAGGAATTTATGTGATGCGTTTAGTGTTCGGTTCGGCAAATTACTGCTTCTGCCACATCGTGTTGAATCCTCATGGACCCCTTTCTTTTCGTTTTTGTGTTTGTGTGGTTGTTCTGCAGTGCCCCTGTCGACATATATCTAGGATTACATTATTCAAGTCCGCTATTTCCATCGTAAGTGCGCTGCAACCTACTCCTTTGCAACAATTGACCGTTCCGTTCCGGATTACTTCTAGAATTAGGGAGATGTCTATTTCCAAGCAGCCAGGAAATTAATTTCTCCGAAATTCTATCGGCAGTCGCCTGCCATTAGCTGTCTACAATCATGTGACAACTGCACGTAGAATACTGACTTTCTTACTCTCCTGGCGTTTTGTGAAAACACGTTTCATTTACACCTTTTCGTTGATATACGTTTTGTAGACACGCTTCATCGTCACTCGTTACGCGAAATGCACGCTGTAGGGACATTTCGTCGCGCCGCGTGTATCTCTGAGGCGCGTGCTCACCAACCCAGGTCACCCGTTCACACTGCAAACACATCATTCGAGGGACAGTCCGCAGACACTGTCTGAGGTATGGCTCTTTCTTGAATGACGGTCCCATTGGTCATACAAACACTGTCTGCAAACAGGTCCAGATGGAGTTTACATACGCACAAAGCAGACATGCTCCGATCATGCGTGACACGTGTCCTCAGATAATATTTTCACCTTGTCTTCCGCAAAACACCGTGTCTTTTGCATGTTTTTTTTTCCGTAGGGTTTTTGCTGTCTTGTTTTCGCGCCTTGAATATGACACCCCGCTTATGTAATGCCTCCCTCAAGAGGCCCTTAAGGTAATACAAATGAAAATGAAAGTGTGTATGTGCAGTGTGACTGCGAATTTGGAGTCGTCATGGATGGGAAATAGATCAGCCGAATTTAGCGGAAAAGCGTCCCCTCGAAACGTCCCGGCGCTACGTCAGGTCACGTGAAATAATATTTAAAAAGTGCAACGAGACACGGGCAAGGAATATAGACAGAAACAGAGCGCTAACTTACAACAGAACTTTATTTCCGCAGTCGCCTAGTATATATAACCGGTGTCAACAAACGAAAACAAGCCAATAAAGAAATACAGATACACGCGGTTAAAAGGCAAAAATAGTGTTCTATCGATCATCGACAGCAACTCAGGCTGCTCTCGCTCGGTCGAGCAACCGCAGTTCTTCATCTGTCAATGACAAAGAGGGAGTGCTGACACACTGCAGTCCCAATCTACATACTACTTTCTCGGGCCTCAAGTGTCTCCCGCGTAATCTTGTCTCTCTTTTTGTTTAGAACGTTGCAGTCAGTGAAGATGGGGGTACAACCACAAACCCTGCAGTGCACATTTCTCTGTCTATCTTTCTTGTCCGTGTTTCGTTGCGCTTTTTAAATATTACGAATCACTAACTAGCCCAACTTTCCAGCCTTGTTAGGTGACACCATAAAATCACGTGACCTCATTGTTAATGTACAGTTTGATTATGTGTATATCATTGCGCCTTCAGAGTGTGCAGCGCCTTGCAGGACACAAAGAAAAACCGCCAATTTGTTTCTTTCTTAAATTTATTTAAATATACTAGACAGCATTCTGAAATGTTCACACTTCGAACTCTTGATCCTTCCATCTTCTTCAGAGATAACGCAAGTTAGAGTATACGTTCGAGCCTCCCAAAAACACAGGCACGTCCCAAAACTTTTCCGCTCGAATCGACGCACCCGGCACGGCCGCACTTTATCCCCGCCGCGGCGAAGAGCGAGAACCCACGAATTAGGTGACAAAAAGACCAGGAACAAGGGGTCCGTCGCCGTGATTTATCTGCACGAGTGGCGGCGGGCGTGACCAGCGGCAGGCGACAAAGCGGGCAGCGCCAAATCCGAGCAAGCCACCGGGTGGGTCTAAGCCCCGAAAACGAATTCTTTTCAGGGTACGTCCGGTCGAATGTCGACATACATCTTGAGTCGGCCCGGCACCTCGAGCGGCACTCTGGAGCACTCAGCTGGCTGCTCGGCTTTATGTCGCCTATTGGCACTCCGCGTAATGCGTATTGCCCGTACACTCGTGGCACTGTTAGCACGAAAAAGCCATAGGGGGTTTACTGAGTTTTTTTCTCACTTCGTATCAGAGTTGTCGGTTGCGCGTTACCTTATTTTTAACGTGGTAACGTACTCGTTAAGTTTTGAAAGCAGTAGTAGAGAACGTATTTACGTGACTTATTTTGAGTAACGAGGAATTTAGTTACGTTGCTAATTACATCTTCCCATGACTTCAAAAAATTGCGCTTCGATTTTCTCTTGTGTGTTTCTAGGTGCCAAGACATGAATTTTCGCGCTCATCCGGCATACCTTGAAAATGTTTCTTTTTTTCTTTTTTGACAAGAACACTCCCTATTTATGAAAACCCAAACGCCCACTCCCGTTGTCTTTTTGCCGAAAAACGCTGTCACCGTCAAATTAACGCAAAAATCAAAGTGATGCAAAATTGGCGTGCGTTATTTTTCTTTGTAACTGTAGCAGGTTTCTTTATTTTGTCGGAACGTCGGTCGGTAAAGCTTTCTTTTTTGTAGGTAATGAGTAACGTATTTGTTTTTGTTTTTGTTCGGTAACAGCCTACAACACAGGTGTTGCCCTACACTCGGCGACATTGTTAGTACGAACAAGCAATCACCGGCTTTCGGCGCTTTTCACTTCGTGTTAAAAGTGTTAAAAGCTTCGTGTCATAATTTGTTTTTAAGAGATGGACGAGTGCTTGGTTGGGATACAAATCTATGTGGTGAAGTTTGATGCCCGCCATTAACCTTCCGAAGTACAATTCACAACAGTGCCAAAGCCACGTTCTAACTAACTGTATCGCGTCGTGTACAACCAAACCACTCATTGAAGGTCTTCGGTAGCTCTTAGGTTCACGCCTACCAACTATGTTTTGTGTTCTGACTAATTAAAAAAAAAACTTGTAGTAATTAAAAGCGTAAGTAACACTCATATATGTGTTTTTTTGTGAAGGGCCTATATGAAACGTGTAATTTTTATTACCTTTTAACTCGAATTATCTTTTGTTTCGGCGCAATATTTACTATGTAGACGCAATTTAGGGGAGGTCACGGCCCGCCCTAAGCCGCCCTGGCCCACAGATCAGTGGCCCTGTTCGTTACCACTGGATTGGCTTGGCTGCTCGGCTGAACACGCTCCCAGGCCTAGTGCTTCCCTGTCGAGACGTCCGGTGCTTCTAGTCTGGCGTCTGACACCACATGCTAGTCCTGCGAGCAGACGCGCGGCAGCCTCCGGCATCGTCTGCTGTTCCACCACCGCCTATCGTCGTCTGCAACGCCCTTAAGATGCGGCCATGAAAGCCGCGCGTCGCCACCCGTTATCGCCTGTGCCGGTCTACTATTCCGCCACGTCCAAAAGTGTCTGCAACACTCGCAAGACGCGACCTAAAAAATAAACCTAACATCTCGATGGCCTTATGGATCAGCCGATATCAGACTTGTGCTCGTTACTTGAAAAATGTTATGGATTACAATTACAAATTACCGAGCCTTAAATGTAATGGATTACCGTTACAAATTGTTTTCGCTGAAAAGTAACGGATTACTTTACTCGTTACGTTACAAATTACTTTCACGTTACTTTTTCCGTACACTTAACCAGAAAACAATAGAAACAATTTTAATATTTTTCAAAAATGATCTGCAACACTACTTTTCATTTCTCATACGCCCGTACTATGGTAGTCCTTGTAAAAATGAAATATTTCATTTAAAAGAAACTCTTTCTCTTAACTACAATAATTTATACAATATTACACAAGTATTATACAAATACAATATTAAATACAAAATATAGGTGCACTCCGTTCACATGTAACCTAACAAGGCACCGAAAGCTGCAACCACACCCGCCATCCCGCTAGCTTACGGCCTCCGGAAATGATCCCTGGAATTGTGCAGACAAAGCTAGCGGTGCGCATGCTCAGTAGCAGCGTCTACCTCCGCTACGAGATTCAGAGCTAAAGAAGCGATCTACGAAAGCTCCCTTTTGACTCGGGTGTTTCGCGCCTGTTATTTTAAAGAAAAGAAAACTTGGTTCTAACGTTACAATGTATAGCCAAGGCAGAATGCAGAAGTCCCAGCTTACCTTGATCTGTTTCCGTAGATTAGAGTTTGTTGTTCTTGCTGATGACAATGTGTGCTTTTTGGTAAGCGAAATAGGCACTAAAACTCTAGTTTTCCGTTCTTCTTAATGCCCTGAATTTTGAACATCTCATTAGAGATCGCCATGGAGACGACGGAAACTCCATGACTGAAAACTCGACCAGTCACAATAACTGAAGGTTACGGGTTATCGATCGTTCATCGGTTCTCACTTTCATACCAATATTCGTGGAGGCCAGGGGAGGAGGGCATAGAGAGCGAGAGAAGCGGTGGCCATCGGTCTCACAAAACAACAGAGGATCACATCACTTTTACGCGTTCTCTCTCTCTCTCTCTCAGTCAGCACTCCTTAGATAAGCTAACCTCATTCCTCCCCTTTATGTTCACAGTTCACTGTAAAGTGAGGAGTGGACTCGACCACAATGCCCAGACAAGAAAAACAAAAAAAGTGTCGTCCGCACCCTCGAAGACACTGCTCTTAGCCTCGCGCCGGGTGATTTTCAGCCGTGCCTCAAGAGCGTGCTAGAATAATTTAGATAGCACACGTCAAAGACAAAGAGAATTCGACCCCTCGCTCGAGTCTACATGGTCTGTTACGTGAGCTGTGAATCCCCGAATCGATAGGGTACAGACCCGCGTTTCATGTCTGTGCAGGTGGAAATAGACATCGAATAAATTGAAAAGGGTGAAAAGGTATAAAAGACAAAAACAAATAAACACCAAGAGCTTTCTCCTGCCCGGGAGAAGAAGAAAAACACTATGGAAGGTGACGGAGAACCTACTTGGCGTTGTCTTACTTAATCTTTGTCTTTCGTATATTCGCACATGCCTTGCCCGTTTTTCTAGTAGTTATAGTACCCGGTCATTCAAAAAAATCGTGTTTTCTTTACGGCTGATTCTCCCCTTCCTGATGTTTTCTATTTTGTGGAGCTTGCTATCTTTATGCTGCTGTGTGTTCTGCTCGTATAACTTCAGTTACTGTATTTTGCTAATATTTTTAAAAGTAACGAGTAATTAAAGCAATTTGCTACCTATATTTTCTAACGAAATTGCATTAAAATAGTTTCGAAAAAAGTAACATGGCAACAACAAAATTACTTGAAAAAGTAACGGATTACAAGTAATCCGTTCCCTAGCAACACACTTCCCCGGACTCATACTTGGGCTAGATTGGCGCAAGCTTGGGACAGGCTTGAACCAAGTTAGCTCTAGTTTGCGCCAGTATGGCCCAAGCCTGGGCCGAGGCAAGTGTGCTACATGGTTTACTTGCAACGAGTTATTTCCCAAGTCTGGCCAGTGCTGTGTTGGTATCGCGTGGCTAGCTGCCTGTGAGATTTCTCCGTCACGAGTGTCCTATTAAAGAGAACAAGCATTAGTCCTCCGCTTTGGAGCTATACGACGATTGTGGAAATCATCTCATGGGCCATGTAAAATAATGTATAAAACACACGCCTTGCCACGGGCCAGTAAAGCCGAATATCCTTGCCAACTGATACGAAAACTTGGACAGCAAAATGTTTCCCTCAGACGGACGTTTATACTAACGCGGGTTCTTGTCTCTCGCGCTCCAGCTTGAGAAGACTGGATTGAAGCACCATGGTTGTCTAATTTACAAATGCAACACTGACTCGTTGATGGCGCATGAATATCTGCCAACCGCATATAGTGATGAAAAGTCAACAGTTCCGCATGTTTAATCAAATTCTGCCAGTATACTATACTACCATATTCGCTGTCTGCGTAAGAAAAATATATCGATATAAAGAAGAAGAAAACTAACAGCACGCCGTTCGTAGCCATGCATGGGAGTCCTACATATTTGAGAGGGGAAGCCAGGGTTCGTCTATACAGGTCTGAGTAAATATACAAAAACCCACAGTACGCAGTGATGCTTTTTTCTTTTCTTCAGTTTTTAGTATTAGGGGATTGAGAAACACCTAATTTTCATCTTACTAACACCAAGAAGGCTGGGCGCCATCCTGCCACGTGTTTATCTTATCTATAAATACATTTTCAGGGTACACGTGCCGTCTCCAGCGCTTCGCGCCATGAGCACGTCTTCATTTATTCTAAGAATCACATGATGGCGAGAAATAAGAAAGAAAGGACTACGAACCAACCCAGGAGTACCGTATGACCTTCAATAAGTGGAGATGTTACTTTAAAGGAGCCGCTGCCGCCGGAAGCCTAAGCAAACAGGGGGCAGCGATCGCGCAATCCCCCGTATTCCAACAACAAACACACACCGCTGCCTCAAAAACCAAACATACACATAAATGTCTCCTTTGCGGACAGAGGGCGGGAAAACGACGGTGGACGTATGGGGGAATAGGCTAGCCGAAAACAAATTCGTCAGGGATCGGGAAGAAGGTGGAGGGTTGCGGCTTCGATGCAGCGAGACGCAGTAAGACCCTAGAAACTCCCGAGAAAAAAAAAAAAGGGAAGTAACAACGGGACATTCGCAGCACGTACGCTCTGGACGGCAGGCACGTTCGTGCTTCGGGATTTACAACTGACAGTCGATAAAGCGCCGTCGACAATGGGCACCACCTCCGAGAGAGAAATAAAAGAAGAAACTTTGGATGAGAACACATTCGCCACACACGCCAAAAGGAAAAAGGAAGAGAAATGCATATTTGGTCGATCGATTTTTCTTCGGGTCTCGATTGTTCGGAGGTTTTTTGTTTACGCAAGCTGCGGCGTTTTAAATCCGCGCGTCGCTTTGCATTCCGAGAGCGAGCATTTTTTTTGCGGAGCTGTCACCTCTTTGTGAGACCGCGTCGCGCTTCTCGTGCCTTGTCCCCACCCTGAGCTGGACCACGATGTTCCGCTACATGACTTGTTCGCAACTCCTGATTGGCGCAGAGGGACTGTTGTCGTGGTGACGCGCCGCGTTCCAGGCTCCTGATTGGTTGACCTTTCTTCAGGACGTGGTGAACTGATCGCTCTACGGTACGCTACTGGACCAGCTGGGTTTCGTAGGTTCGACTGTGGTCCAACCTTGGGCACGTCCGGTGTATGGATGGGGCGTCCCGTAAAATATGGGTCCAGCTTTGGGTGTGCAGCTTCCTGTCACGGGTTGCAGCTCTCCAGAGCCTTCTCTGCCTGTTTCGCAAATAGAATCTGGGACGCTTTTATTTCGGAAGCGTGTCTTTGGGACGAAAAATGGCTGGCTTGTTCTTCGGAGTACGACTCAGACATCAAGATATCGTTCGCCCGGACGCTGTGTAACACGTAAGCTGTAACTAAATAAAAGGAGAACCGGTAAAGCTACGAACTATAATCGTTCTCAACTCGAACCAATATAGATACTGAACATTCGAATGCGATAAAAAAGCGTGTGTTTTTTTCTTCCAGTTTGTTCGAGCAAGTAATTTCTCGGTAACCTATAAGACTTCATCGTGTGGTTTAACACCTCATTATATTGTGCAGAAAAGAGAAAAAAAACTTTTAGTATAAGACTTCCTCTTGTTATCTCTGTACCCTTTCACCGATTTTCATCCCGTTGAAAAAAGCCAAGTTACTTTTCGCGACTTCAATGCTGCATATTTAATCCCCGTTCCTCCGTTTCACAATTTTGCCGCAAGGTTGTGCCAGTTTTCGCCGCACATTTGGATAGGCAGCACTTCCCAACTTCTTTACTGCACGTCTCTTTCGCTGGGTGACGTGGCATCCTCTGGAGTTACGAATTCATCGTTTCGGCTTTGGTCATAGATGCAGTCCGACGCTACGCGGTAATGGAACCAAAAGCAGCGTCAAAAGCGCAAGTCACTGGACCTCTCCTGTTTATGATTGGTTCAGCGATGCTAGAACACGTACAGAAACCTGACGAACGCCATGATGGTGACCTTTCGATGCTGTCTGATTGGTCCCAACCAGCTCGAAGCGTCGGCTGCATCTGGACTCAAAATAAATTTGGAAAAAAACCATTATTTTTATTTTTAATTGCAAAATATACACCAAGCATCGTTGAACCCCCCTTACCCGCCCAAACATAGCGCTGGCGGTCCAAACTACACGCCAAACTTTCACCATAAACCGTTATCTTATTCTGAAGATATGTGACTTTTTTTTCTTGTTCTCAGATTTTTAATGAGAAAATGCACTGGGCTTATTTTCGACCGTTTTAGGTAACTGGCGCCATAGAGCTCCATGTATTCGAGAACTCTCTCGGCCCACGAAACTTTCTTATTAAAATTTCAGATATTCACATATAACTTTTGAATAAAATAACGGCTAGTGCTGAAACGTTGACATCTGGTTCGGACCGCTAGCGCTGTATATAGGCGGAGAATGAGAGTACAGTTATTCGTAGCTTTTTTTTTTTTGCGATGAAAAAAGAAGCAAACATAAAACATGTAATGATTTGGTGGTCACCATTAATATTTCGCTGCGCGTGCTCTGAACTCGCTCCGCGTCCCAGTGGAAAAAGAATGGTGTTGCGGAGAAAAAGCTATTATTGAAATGGTTTATAGCTTCCGCGTCTTTCTGCAAATGGTGTTATTTGGTCACAAACAAGGCTGAGTTTCTGCGGTGCTTTGCTGCAGAATACGTCGGAAAGCGAAAACATATATGAAAGAGTCTTGTACACGTTACTCAAAAAAGTACTCGATTACAATTTGCTCTTGTCTTTAAATGAATTCAATTGGATTGCTTGCTCAGTCGAGATTAACATTTATTGGCCATTAGTTGAAAAAGTAACCGTTACTTTTCCGATTACTTCAAATTTTTAGAACGACAGATTTTTTCTCCCGTTTGAAAACGGGTGCTTTTGTACCGTAAAGTATTAATAATTGTAGTTGGTAATGATCTTTATACTAGCAAGTTTGTTGGTCAACCATTTTAAAGTTGCGACAGGTCACTCCTTTGTAGAGGAGCAATTTAGCCAGTTCCGTACAACTGTTAGCCTGGGGTCTTTGAAACGTGCACCACGTAGTAGTGATACACGACCGCACGCCGGAACGATGCTCATCCAGATCGAAACGGGCTGGTGGTGGGGATTGAGTCTAGGATCCGTGGTTCTGCAGCGCAGGGTTCGCTCCACGTGCTCCGAGCTGGTGTACGCCCCAACCCACTCCTTACCGATCCCACCGTAAAGTATTGAGTGAGTACCACCGAATTATAGAAGCTACCTACCTCCTTGAGCCACCGATTTGGTGAACCATCCTCCGGTCAGAGACATGGTTCGAGGATTCCTCGTTAGAAAGATTGTACAAACAAGGGCGCCATAAAGAATGGGAGGGAGAAATAGTGACCGTTACGACTAAAACAGTTACTTCCGAAGTTAGTAAGATTAGGATAATTTGAACGTGTACAAATTACTCAAAAAGGTAGTTAAGTTAAGTTGCATTTTGTGTAAGTAATGAAGATGGTAAAGTGCATTTTTATTGTAATTGGAGTACACTACAGGCCTAAAACGCTTGATTCACTTTGAAGTTACATTCAAGTTACACATATTTTGTGGTAGCAAAATGAACGCCCAGTTTGATCAGTGAAGACCCCTGCGAGCCTAAAATAATTAATCATTTTATGGATTGCGTTTCACAAATAGTTTATTCACTCGCAAAAGCAATTGACTTTCAAAATCCTTATCAAAGAGTTTTCCCTTTTCCTTTTAAGACGTGCCCAGCCAAGCTAGACGTTTCACCGACGCGCTGGGGGAACGGCAGTGTTGCATTTCAAAACAAGCTGTAGGGTTGGAAAGCGGTGTCAGCATCTTCAGTGTTCGTGACGAAACATGTGAGTTTGCACACCAGCAAGTATTTGCTACTTTTTGCTTTTCACCTTTTTTCTTAGAAGATTAAGATTGGTGAAGCTGGTCCCTCTTTATTCCAACGGCGTTCGGAGAGTACGCTGAAACGTACGCACTTGGCCGTCAAGGGTTCAAATTCGCCACGACGATGAATCATCGGACGACTGCGCGTTTTCGTTGCGGTTCTAGTGCTACACTACTGAAGAAAAAAATTGTTTGGTTTAACAAAAAACAAACAGAAGTATAGACCTTTCCTTTACTCTCGCTCGGCCACCAGAAGGCATATCCGTATGACGACGAAAAAAATAATCCAACGTTTCAACCTGCAAATAGTAAAAAAAGAAAGGGGAGGCAAAACAGAAGATGTGACGGTTGCGCTTATATCTAAATGCAGCCTTCCTATTGGCGTGGCAAAGGCAAAACAATGTTTTCGCCCATACTGGAAGTGACGACAATTCAAGATGGCAGCGCACTTGCAGAAAAAGGTCTATACTTCGCCGCTCAAGGCCAGATTTAACAAGGATCTCTCAAGGATGACTCGCAATCCTCTCCGGTGACCACAGTATCGGAAGGACGCGAGTTACGTGAACACATCGTCGCTCGTACAGTTGCCGCTCGAAGCGGGAAGGTGCTCCATAAGACGGATTATGGGTGTGGTTTGTGCGGGGGAGTCTGGCGCTGCAAGGGTATGCGCTGACGACGAGGCGACCATGGGAACAGGCGCCCAACTGCGAGTCATTCAGTGGCGCCTACGGGCTAAACGCGGTCAGAACTACTAAAACCGACCAGCTTGCCAACCATGGCAGCCTGGGTATGCGGTTGCGGCTGAAGCCGCGCCTGCGTGCATTGCCGGATTGGGTCAGCCCTGACCAGGCTTGTTGGCGCGCTCTTTATTTCACTGCGTTCGTGCGCGCTGGTGTTATGTCTTTTGGCTGCTCGTCGCCATTGGCTGCCCAGGACGCCTGTGATGCAGTTTCTCCACGGAATGAGTGTGAGGCTGGTTCCGGAATGCCGCTTCATCTGCCGGCGTCTTATTTATTTCGCGCTCAAACCTTTGGGATGGGCCAAATTAGCACTAGATTTCGAAAGTAGTTGGTAATTTGAGTAGAAGTTACCTGAAAAATGTGGTTAAGTTAAGCACTAATCACCCAAAATAAAAGTTGTAATTGAAAGTTAGCAATACTCGGAAAAGTAGTTAAACTACAGTAGTTTGATTACGGTAGTTGAACTACGTTCAAGTCTAAGTTAGGTGGTGCAAGATTAAACAAAAAATGTAAGTTCAAAAAGTAATTCGTGCTTTCGCTTTAAAATTTTAAAAACTCGGTATGGGGATATTCTTAGATGGCTTGACTCTACGTTCTGTAAATATTGCTTAACTGGAACTAGTGAAACATTAAACAAGACTACAATATCTGAAAGTCCCACTATGTCTCATTTGGCCCACCCTGATGGGGCAAAATGAAACAACGTAGTAGGGTAGAATAAGGCCAATGTTGGACAAAATGCTGGATAAATATATTTTAAGTTAAGTTACGAACTACAGGCTTCATAAAGTATTTAAAATACGACTCAAGTTACTTTCACTGTAAAGTAACTTTAGTAGAGTAGAAATACTTAGAAATGTAATTTCATTACATTTGAAGATGCTTCCGCATTGCGTAATTGGTATCGACGTCAATGACAAAAACAATTATACAGTTGCGCAAATATGGTTTACCAGAATAGTTTATCAGTACGCAACAACACAAAACGCAAAAACTAAACAAAAAGAACAACATCGTAGGGTTATTTTATGCAGTCCAACTATAAGAAGCAGGATATAACTGATACATGCTAAGAACATTTCTGGGACAAAATATAGAATATAATTTCAGCTATAGTGACATCGCTGAATATTACGTCCTAGGGCGCACCTTAGACGCATCGTTTAACTACAATCCATATTCTCTTATATGAGGATTCACTGATCAATACGGAACTTGGGATGCGTGAATGAATGAATGAATGAATGAATAACAAAGAGAGGCCAGATAATAGCCAACGGCACTGGTCGTACCTTCTTCAAATGGGTTGCGTTCAGAAAGGCACTCAACGTTAGGGGGACCGTTTGTTGGCATTTTGAGAGATCATCCTACTCGTAGTTCTGTTTTGTCTATGCTCTGCTTATCAATGTTCGCTTACGAACATTGTTCAGAGCAACAACTGCCGAACTTACGACGAAGAGAGAAGAAACAAACAATAACTCGACGTTTTGTCATTAGCAAAATAAATAAACAACAAGCAAAAAAAACTGCCTTGTTTTGTGTTTATCTTACATTTTCTTCCATTTTTTACACTGAAGTTTGTATTGTTGACGTAGGTCCTTTCCAGTTCTATGTTGCGCCTCAGTGTGGCAATTTTACTTAAGTAGGACCACCCCTTTTGTTTGAGGATTTTTTTGGGAAACTTTAGGAAACACAGGGTGCATTTGGGAAGGCGAAGGGAAAACCTTAATTGTACGAACTTTGGGGCAAAGCAAGAGTTACCAATCGATGCAACAGCGATGTTTTCGCGAAGCTCAATATAAGTCACCGTAGCTTATCGTAGCTAGCAATAGCATTTAGTTGCTCGAATGTTGACAGCTTGCTCGTGCCACGCACCACGAACTTCATACCGAAAAGCTTGAAAAATGGCAGAATGTCAAAAATGTATTTTAGGTAATAAGTAAGGATACTCAGAAATGTAATTAAAATACAGTATCCAATACTCTCGATCAAAAGTATTTCCAAGATACTAAGATATTTCGAAAAGTAGCTAGAAATATAGTATCTTGAGTAGAGTATTTAGAGATAGGCACAAGTCTGAATAAGACACTTAAAAAACTTATTTGCGTTCAGGTTTTGCAATAAAAACACTTGAAACGCATTGTGTGAACTCCGACGCACTCTTCGTACGCCCACTCCTTGTATTTCATGCTCTCGATCCATACTGAATGCGGGGCTGCTTGGCTCATTAAGTTCTTTGCATAGCATGCACTGCCAGTCGTGTGTGGTGTGCTTCACATGGTCTGTAGAACACTCGGACACTACTAATCTTTGTCTTCGAATTCACGTGCTTTTGTTTTTTTGTATGCGTGTGGGGTGGGGGGGGGGCGGTGTAGTGGTACACCGATCTTTGATTGCTTTTGCCAACATCAGCTTTGCCTTTTGGGAAGATGACGTTAGAGCACTGCTGCTCTCCGACCTGCTAGTTCCCTTTTTCTATCCTGCGTTATGTAAAGAACAAATGTTCTTGAAATTTGAAACGTCGGAAAGAACGCTCCTTTTGTTAACCAGCCGGGCTTTTTTCTTTTTAGAGCCACTTTTTTACATTGTTTGTGTCATTTGGCTCGCCTTTGAAGCGCATCCTTCGGTACACCAAGAAGTGTGGCAGCAGTGCGAAGGGAATGACGCTGCTGCTTGGCACTTTCAAGAGCTTTGCTCATGTCACATTCGCGCTATGAAACCCTGTTTTTTTTTTTCTTTTATACGTTCGAATAATCCTAGACACGCAGAGAAAAAGAATATGGTCCCAGAACAACCAGAAGACTCGTGTGTTGAAGTAACATGCGCGACATTAGCAAGCTCTGATATTGTCACACATACAAGGGTGGAGGTCAAGGCACCTTTCGGTATAGTTTTAATGTACTCCAATTGCTAGAGTTGGAGATTTATTGCGCTAAACAAAAACTGTCATATTTTTCTCCGCATTTCATTATAGCCCAGTTTAGCCTATTGTTGTCATGACTTCCTAATAAATGCATTCAAATCGTTTTCTTAATTATATGAAAAGTTGATCGAATTACAAGCCATTTGAATGTTGTAATATGTGTACGAGTCTGATATAGACATTTTATTCATGTAAAGGCATATTCCGCTAATTAAGTTGGAGAAGAACCCATGCCACCGTTTTCATGTCGAAAAACGTAGTAAAAAAGTCCGAGTCCTCGCGGACCATTACTAATTTCCCCCTTTAAGTGGTGAATGAAGAAATGTTTAGGTGAATTCTACAGTATGATATATTATCTTATCCAAGACGTACACGTTACAAACGCCAAAAGCATCGCTTTTTCCTCCAACAAAATCTCGTAAGAACTACTTCGCGTCGCGAATGAACAATGCACAAAACTTGAATTTATCCTTGAGGTGAAAACGAATATAGTTTCCTTACACCAGGGGTCTCAAACTCTATTTGAGTACGGGGGCCGAGATACCCCACCCCTATAAAGTGAAGAGGGTCGAGTGTAAGGCGGAGGAGGAAGGGGGAGGGTGTTACGGAAACGGGACTTCACGCTCTTGCTTGTACTGTCATCTGTAGGTTTCATTCGTTTTGAGGACTACGATTCCGGCTCTTATGTAGAATAATTAAAATGACACTGCATCGTCGTCGCATGCTGCAATTTTCGTTATAAGAACAAAATAGTACGCGCACTATGTCCCAGATGCTCACTTCACTCGGAAATTATTCAAACTCAACATGTTTCTAAAAACATATTTCTTCATCGACATATATTGCTTTCCTGGTGATTTTTATCGGCGCAGCTTGATGATCTCCGCCCCAGTTGTTACGCTGATGTTTGCGAGCGCGAGAGTTCCCAGGACTTAAACGCTTTATCTTCGGCAGAATCGCTTCTGCTGAGCGAGAGTTCATGCAGCTGGGGTGACAAAGCGCTGGGATGCAAAAATTCAAACGGAAGAGATGTGAATATGTTATAAGAACAAAACTACGTACCGAGCACGGACGAATCGGTGACACATTATTTACGGCGCATGCAATTTCTAGTTCTCGAGACATGGTCACGCACGCCACGCAGCCGGTTACTTGCAGGCCGCGTTCCAGCGAGATAGCGGGCCGCATGCGGCCCGAAGGGCCGCGTGTTTTGAAAGACCCCTGCGTAACACTGTTCTCTTTCGTATCAAAACGAGCCCGTCTTTCTCCTCTGTCCTCTTGCGCGTGATTTTGTTTTCCCGGTGTCTCGTTCATCTTTAGTACTCCGCCTGTATCTGAATTCGGCGATGATCGTCCGCTGTTTTGTCTACGGAGGCAATGTGAAGACGACCGAAGCACTTTCGAGCAAGCGTCTGACGTCTATTCAAAGAGCAGAGCCAACTGCGACTAGACAGTACCCACTGGGACAACTGCGTACCACTCCACCCACAGAAAGATGACACACGTAGAGCAACCCACGCTCCGCGCATGCGCGTGAGCGAGATGTGGAAAGGAGGATTAGTTAAAGGAGATGATACCGGATAGTTTCCTTTCCTATCCCGAGTTATTTAACATTTTTGCGCTACTCAACAATCCTTCGCCAGATTGCCATCACACAGAGCAGTGTCCTATCTTAGATAGTTTGAAGGGAAGCTGGATACTGAAAGCACTCTACCGTGATCCCCAAACGGACACCTCGGATGACAGTCAGAGTTGAGAATAGAAATCAGAATTATTAGATCGAGATGCCTAGCATGATTTATATATATAAAATGGATCCTAAAATCAGCCACAGTTATTTAAAGACAATGTTTATTTTAAGACAATGATTTTAGAGGAGGCTTTCCAATAAAAATTTAAAAAATCTCAAAAACGTGTTTCTGCTGCGGTAGTATTTGTCATTTGATTTTTACACGTGGGGTTTACCTCTACATAAAGCAAGAAATACTCACTTGCCTTACCCAAATGATTATTCGCTTTTAAATAGGCCTATGAAACGAATTTCGAGTTGGGATAAATCAATTTAGATTGGAATTTTACTACTGTGCACATCGTTCAGTGGGTTAAAGAAAAAAATTCTGAAAGTCTAAAGCCTGACTTTCGGTACGAGAACCCCTGACGAAACACACCGGACTATTTCGCACCTCACCCCTTCGCAAGCTCTCTGCGTTTTTCACTGCGATACATCCGCGGTCCCCAAAGCGCGTCACCGGGGTCCAAACACACGTCACACGACAGGACCTCCTTATTCCCTTCACCCTTAAGCTGACGTTGGGGTGGAAGCTACGCGCTTGCCGGACCAATCAGCCGCCTTCCTTTCATCACCTGACCTCGATTCTTTGCGCGTGGGTATGCGCGAGAAAGCGTGATCACGTAGCGAAAGTGTGACTGTCCCAACGAGCACGTGGCTTCCACAGCACTGTCAGCTTCGGGTGAATGGGGTGGGGAGAGCAACCTTGTCTGAATTTTGAGCGACGGCGGGCGTCCGGTCCACAATCCGGCAGTGCTCCGAGCAAGAGGGGACTCCCCTTTCCCGTTTTCGCGAGACTGTTTGGTACAGTGCGCGATTTACGAGTTGACGAGGAACGCTGAACGGGAAAAAGTTGAAAAAATCGTTTCACGACTCCTTTAAATGAAGCTTCCAAGCAGACCACTTGTGGTGCGGTTCGCCGGCGAAGCCCTCAGATGGGAATCCACCTGGCACTCCGTCGTCGCGGTTAGCACGCTGCTGCTCGGAAATGGCATCCGCTATTGCTGGCTTCAGCGTCTGCGTTCGCGGCGTGTACTTCCGCCCGGAGAAGCTTGGCTTTTTTGCCATGGAGACCATGCGGAGGAAGGGCTTCGCAGTGCCTTTTCAAGGGCGGAAATGTAAAGTAAAGTGTTCCAAATAAGGACCTAATGCAGAAGGCACGGTCTCTCCCGTTCATACCTGGCAGGCCTTATGAGAAGAATGTTTAAACGATAAATTTGGGAAAGTTTTTTTTTCTTTTTTCTTTTTTTGTACGGCAACACGAGGTAGAACAACGGATGTGCCCGTTTCAATCCCCGATTTTTTTTGTTTCTCGGATAGAAAATTTCACTTATTATAGCATGGCACTATGATATTAGAATCAGCCTTTTACGCATTACTCGATACGAAAGTAATTTAGCCAATAACTCGGGAATAAGAGAAGTATTGCAATTGACGAGAAAAGTAACCGTTACTTTTCCGATTGCTAGATTTAAACGACAGTTTTTCTGGCTTTTGAAGACTGGACTTTCGTCTCTCCTATGTTGGATTAAGATCTCAGATTATGAGCTACTTATCTTGTTAAGACATTATTTTTGGTAAATATATCCACCAGATTAAAGTTCAAGGAATTCCACCCGCTTCAGAAATTAGGTAACAAGCGTGGCGCCATAGGGATTGGAAAATAGTGATGGTAACAAGTAATTTTAATGCTGACGAAGCCAATCAATAAAACAATGACTACTTCCCAATACATCTATTTAAGTAAGTACAGATTATTCCAACAAGTAATTGATTACGTAATTTCATAACTTGTTGTGTGTGTTCATCAAATGTTGCTGCAAGTCATGTATAGAAATAGCAAAACATGAAAAGAAAAAGCAAGAACGCCATGGCAAGCCTGCGTGCATAAACAAACACACACATTTTACGCAAACAAATATCAAGAAGGTACAGAAAAGAAAGAGAGGAGAAGAAGTAGACAAGTAGACAGTATGTTTAGGTTTAGATTATCGGCTCAGATATCCGCCTTGTGCTTACAGGATCCACCCACCTGCTGAGCCTTCAGTCGTCTTGCACATTGCTAAAAACAAAATGAAAAAGGCACTGCCGGATAGCGCATTGCAAAATGTTGGGCTTCAAAGTACAGATTATATTGGTAACTGTACTAAGGGTGATGGTGCCCATGGCAAGTAATTTCTCACGCCGATAATGACTGCAAACTGCGCAACAAACTCTATGCGATTGCTGGTCTTCCAACCTTGGAACTTCGACGTAAAATCGACAGGCAAACATTTTTATTATTATTTATACCATGACCAGCACAACCCGAAGAGCTAATACGATTGCCGCCATCCTCACTCCACGCTACCATTCTAGAACGAAGAACTGATTCATGGCCTTGGTCATAATACTTCCAAAGTAGACCACGTTTAAATGTTCTCTTTTTTTTTCAGGACTATACATGGCTGGAATTCTCTGCCCCTAATGATGTTGTCATACAAGCCTAATATTCATATTTGTACGGAAACTTTATCGTCATTTCTCTAATTTAACAAGCTTTGTGCTCGTGGATTCTGCTGTGTAAACCTGATATGTATTGTAATGTTCAGATTTCTTTTATGTATACACCTGAAGGTTTTGGAAATTTTGTTATTTTACTGGAACGACCTACTGTGATTTCCTCTCAGTGTATTGGCAGTGAGCATTCTTTACTACCACCTACAAAGCTTCAATCGGAGATGTATTTTAAATAAATAATAAATTATAATGCTGATTTTATTTAAAATCGCGTGTCCATGAGAACGAACTGGCTATGTCTCAGCACATTTAATTCCATTCTCTTGTGCTGAAAACATGCGGAAGAAGCTTAAACATGCCATGCTGTTGTCAAACCTCCTCCTAATCCTGACCTGGCGCCAGGGTTTTGTGCCAGAAGGAGTTTACATCTAAGCACAGTTTGATCCTAAATATCGTTAGAACACACAGAAGTGAAAAAATTGGCATGGTAACAATTCAATAGGTGTGAACATAGATAAGTAATATACATTGCTGGATTAACAGAAAGGTGCTGTTTAAATTCTTACATCTTATTTACCACCTTTGATTATTCACAACAATTGCTGAAAAAAATACAGCACATTTTGACTTAAAGAACCACAATACAAATGTTGGACTCGTTGAAGAATTGACCTACAACCCTATTCAAATCAATCTGCATAGTTTATTCTCTATTTACTCGGAGAGCGAAATCCACCGATTCATGGGCCGCCAAAGAGGTCGCAAACACAGATATTGATTTCATGTTAGCACAACCTCTCACAGCCAGCGATGGTGATACGGTGGTACCTTAACGGCGATGCGAAGATTGGACAAGACTTCCTCAACTTCATACTGGACAATAAATTTTAAAGAAGGAGTCCTTCAGATCTCAATACTTTCCGGTCAGTCCACTTTGAATGAATCAATCCAGGTCTTAAACCGTCCTTTGTCAATTTTATATTTTTAGACGACTTTAAACTTCCATGCCCTACTCTGCGCAGACACCAGTCCTTCGCAAGTGACATCGCCTGGCGATTCCTCTTCCTTCATGAAAATGATCTCCGAAGCGCTTTCATGCCTCCAAACCTGGCATCACGAACGCCATGTATTTTATGCTTTTAAGTTGGAAGTACATATCTGGTAAACAAAGAAATCAAGGAGATACAGTCTTTGCGGAAACTTCGGAACTTCGGTTGCGATCGGTTGGCCTGCAGCCCCATCAGCAATGGTGTTGTTCTTGACCTTTTCTTATACGTGCGCTTTTTGCCTGCATTTTGTGGAAAGCTTCTCAATAACGCAACCGCGCGAGCTTCTTGCGGTATTCGTAACTTTATTGGTGCGCCAGCACACAAAGTATGGAGGCGCCCATGGCAGAGTGAGCGATAAAGCATAAAACGGATGGCCACTGACGCAGAGTTTCGCTCGCTTCAAGCTCTCAGTCAAAAAACGCCTCAAACAGGAGCAAAATCGGCGCGCACCTCGATGATAAAAGATGACATCATGGCGACCATCGACAGCAGGCAGGATACGCGCTCCAGTCACCATACTCTTGCGAGCCCATGTTGTGGCACGCTGGCCACCACTCTATGATGTCGCCCTGGAACTGCATTGCACTGGCGTAGAGCGTTTTTGCAGTATTTTGCTTGATCGAAATGCCCTGGAAGTTTCATTATATTATGCAGAAAGAGCTTCAACAGGTGACTAGTGTGTTGCAGATTGAAGCGGGCGCGTCAACCGAGTCGAAAGTTGACTTCCCGTTATTCATTTCTATGGGGACAGAGTGGACGCGTTTACCCGCTGCGTTTCGTTAAAGAGCGAAATATCACTTGTTCTTGGATAACCTGGATGGCCTTGGAACATTGATCAGTCGCATGGCAGCAATATTATTCAGTTATGGCGGCATCAATTTGCAAGTTAATCCGCAGTGCTACAAACTCAACTATGCATGTCACTTGCATGCGTACTGACGGACGTCACTGCCAGGCCATGGCGTCCGAATTCTACTGTTTTTCGGCATTCAGTCATCATTTGAAATTCAGGTACTCGCATCATCAGAAGCTACTTGTGACCGGCCGAATTTTGGCACTGGTTACAAAATATAATCTTTTGGGCCGCCGAGTCGGAGCGCTCTGCTGTGCAGAATCTTGGTCTCAGCCGTCAATCGAAGGAAATGTGATTATCAAGTCGGGAATGTTACAATACGCTCAGCTACTCCGGGACTCTCCTGAATTTCTCTTTGTTTGTGTTCACGGCAAATGGGATAATTCGTTTAATGCAAATATTTGAGCACGTGCCTAAAGAGTACCTCTTGCCATCGGAATGTTAAGTTCACTAGAACGGTCATCCTTCTCTCAATAGTTATTCCTGCAGTTCTTCCATTCCTTACTATAAAGAAGTCATTGTTACACTCACTTCAAAACAATAACAAAATGATTTGAAAACATTTTTATAATTTTACCATTATCGTAATCCAAACAGTTGTTTTGTTCTCTAGCTTAGTTTTGTCAGTAACAGAATACTCGAAATTATCGTAAATATCGAAACGATACAATCCGCCTTATCTAACAAATCAACCTCATAAATAAAAAAAACTTTGAGAGAAAGGCAAAATGTATTCGCACATTATTGATTCTTGTGGTTCACTAGTATTGGCAAATCTGTATTGTTTAGATATTTTTCAATTCTCCTCGTTTGAACTTCGTTGTTTTCTGGAATTAGTGAGATCTCCCTCAGAAATATATTTTTCGGCAGATGTAATACACATCTTAGACTGCAATTTCGCGTAGTATTGGGGAGGATTTTATCTAATTTACACAATAATACCAATTTGTTTACACCCAAGAATAAACTGTAGCCTTCGATTAGCTTCGATGCTATACGTAATGACCATACATCAAAAGTTTATTCGACTGGCAGAAACCTGCAGTTTGCATCACATCATCTTGGAACTTTGCAGGCACCAGAATAGCGGTATATCACAAATAGAGTAGTAAATTGCTAATAGGCAAATTGCTCAAAGCGTAACAGTTTGCAGTCGTGGCCACTACTTGTATATGAGAGTACATGGAGGCTTCTAAGGAGCGCGGTCACGTAACCCGCCAAAGATGGCGCAAGCATACGAGTGGCACAAATTTTCTGGGGATGGGCCCTTTTCAAACCAGGGGCATTTGCGTTGCCAAGCGAAGGAACGACCTCTGGAAAACCAGAGCAGACTGCAAAAACAACGCAGTAACACAGGGTAAGTAACTCCTATGTGCAATGTAGACGATTAAAATAGATTGAAGGCCACATAATATATTTCCATCTACAGCATAATAAGTACAGCTCTATTCCTGCTCATAATATGTGCGAAGTTGCTTGTTCTGCGTCTCAAAACCACACCGCCACGCTCGAAATTTTTGAAAATAGGAGACGCTATAGAACAAGTTTCATGAAAGCTGCCCGGCGAAGTGGATAATAAAAGATGGCCACCCTCTGAAGAGCAGGAGTGCAGGGGCGACTGGTGATATCTAATCATGTATATAACACCTGAGACTGTGGTGAAGGGTTGAAAAACTTTTTAGACGGAACAGGCTCAAAAGGACGTCCCTTTCTGGGTGTGTCGTTCCACTAAAGTTTTACTTAACACCCCACTCTCAGGTGTTATGTGACATGAACACATTTCTCAACCGCGTGCTTTAAACTTTACGTTTTGAATGTTGTTAACCACTCCTAAAGATTCACGACAGGTATTGGCGTATAGTGACAAGAAGGGAATATTAGAAATATATATGCGCCACCAGAATGCTGGCGAAGTTTCAACACACTTTACTTTTCTTTCGTTGTTATTTTTGCTTAGAATCTCTCTTGTTTTTACATCGCCGCCTGAACCACCCGTGCTACCTGAGCAGAGGCTTGGGCCTTAAATATAGTGAAATTGATCATCGTTCGCCGGTGAAGAAACTACGGTAACTAAAGAAATTACAATTTTACAACGATAATAAACGTACAGGCTAGTCGGTACGACACAAATAACAAGTTGATCCATGTATTTTGCCGCCAAGAGACAAAATGCACACGCGTTCTCCAACGGGAACGCACAGGAACACTGCAAAAGTAAACTGGTTGCTGTCTGCTTTAGTTTGCATCCGGAAGTCGTATGAGACATTAACACCAGTTGAACCTCTGGCGTGCATTATAACAACTACATGGGTAAAAATGTTGACTGCTTACGAGTAATGGTCGTTTATAACATTTTCAAATACTTTTCAAGCAAAAAGAAAGCGAAAAAATGAGTTGCGCATAGAAAGGAAATATACGAAAAGCCGAGCGTTTCACGCCTATCTCATAAATGGCACCAGTATGTTCACCTCGTCGTAAGAGATTTTAAGAGGTTTGAAGGCACATCGGTTGTAAGCGTAAGCAATCGCAGATGTGAGAGTCAGACTTGCCCCTGTCGGGCAGTTTTTTGCTATCAAAATGTACCCCGATCGAAAACAGTCAGAGCAATAAAGCAAAAATCTAGAGAGAAGCTACTCGAAGCCTCGAAGAGATGAGGAACCCATCGGCCTCTGTCGAGGGGGCCATGTCCTCCCCGAGGCTAAGCCTAGCGACATCGTTCCACCAAACTCGGCCTCCTGGGTGCCCATCCCCCCCCAAACCGCATTTCTGCACGCCAATGCCGCACGGGACGTGGCTCGTCCCCCCCCCCCCCTTTTTCCTCCATCTACGAGGCGTGCGCCCAGCGCCTGGGGGCCAACATCGCGTCGTCAGTCATCGGTCGGCTGCCGCCGCGGTTCGCCTAATGGCACGCCACTAACAGGGTGGTCCGATGCCATACCTCCTTCTGTACCTATCCTGACAACGCGAGAGGAAGCTGCCCTCACGCCCGACCAATCAATCGCCTCCCTCTCATCATCTGGATCCCTCTCTGCGCGTGGGCAATGGACAGGAATGTGATCACGCAGTAGAGAGATAGGTTGCATGACAGGTTCCAACGAGCACGGCACGTATACCATCCACCGCTCTGTCAGCTTAAGAGTGAACCGAGAATACAACGTTAAACCCCGAGCTGACGGTGCGAGGAAGCTGCGCGTTTACTGGGCCAATCAGCACCCTCGTTTTCATCCCTTGAAACCGCCGTTTGCCGCAGTTGGTATGGGCGGCAGCGTGATCCAGTGGCGAAAGATGTATGATTGGTTCAACGCACACGTAGCTTCCACTGCACTGTCAGCTTAGGTTTCAATAGAGCACGGGTCTGCTTCTATACTCCTTTTCGCCTTACAATGAACCGCAAGGAACGCTGCGAGCCGTCGCGAAAATCCAGAGCTGGGCACGTTTACCACGTGACTAAGCGCTCAGTGCGTAGCTGTGCCCCTCTCCGAAGACCACGTGACACTCACGCGGCATTGAGTGGCCTCGATATTTGATAGCGTCTACATGCTCCCCGTTGTAAGATGAAAGGAGAGCACGCTGTTTGCCCGAGGTGCGAAGACGGACCAGAAAGAGGAAACAAGAAGGACCCCTCGGTGATCATGGGGGTGGAAGAAAAATTGCGCCGCCAACACTCAATGATGGCCGCGTGGCAGCAACGGTCTTCATCGGCGCCGGCACAGTCGTGATGGAAGTAGTGGCGGGTCACTGCGCGGCTGCTGCCCGCGTACGCTGTAACAGGGCAATAAAAATCTGCCCGCGATGCGTCGAGGCGTCATATCTGGAGCGTCCGCCGCGCGCTAAGTCGACCGCAGGGAAGTCAGGACAGTGTCAATGCCAGAGCAATAATAAAATTAAAATAAAATAAATAAAAAAGACCAGGAAGAACAAGTTTGAGATGAAATTTGCCGTTTAAAAGTTCAAGATAGCTGTACGAATAGAAACGGAGGAAGAGGAGGGAGATATAGGGCGCGGGGATGAGAGTCATCGAGCTAAGGGTGGGGAGCTGCCGTCACGTAAAAATTGCGCACAAAACTAAAAGCGTGAGAGAGATGAGACGTGCAACACGGAAAGGAAAAGGGAAAATAAGCGACGCTTCGGGGACGCCCTTCGTCAGACTAGGCTCGGAATTATTATTGGATAGACGTAAATCTAGCTGCCCTTGTCTCCACTCAACGCTCGAATGCCAAACGCCGGCGTTCCGGCGTTTGGCATTCGACTGCAGTTCACCGTGCGTGTTCGAAGCGGTGCACTGCAGTCGGTGACAGGTTAAAGACCGACTTACAAAATAATTTACCGCATCCTCCTCACCACTCTTCCCGTTTCCTCCTCTCCCCCTGGTATCTGGATGAAGGAAGGTCTGCTTTTGTTTTATCCAGCCCCAAGATTGCAACAACGAAACGTGTCCCTCCCGCTGTCTACGAGAGAGGGGTGAAAAGGAATGGTGGCAGGGAGAATCTTCTACTCGCGCCAAAACTGTTTTGTAGGTCGGGCTTAAAGACTAAAGTCGGAGCTCCTCCTAACTCTTTTCACTTTAACAGAAGCAAACGTTGGAGAGAAGGCGACCTCATCTCCAGCGTTTGCTTCATTAAACCGGAAAGAGTTGGGAGGAGCTCCCACTTCACTCTTAACCTGTCACCGACTGTAGAGACAATCAGACAGCACCCGCGTCTACCAGAGGTTAGGCAGCGTCGCTTGTGCAAATGTATCGCGATAGTATTTCAGAAATACATTTCGTATCTGTATTTCTGTATCGCGATACATTTTTTTCACCAGTATCTGTATTCCTGTATCGAAATACATTTTGAATGCTCCGTTGTATCGCGATACAATCAGGGTGAAATGTATTTCGTTACATTTCTTGAGAAATACTCCCCCCCCCCCCCCCAAACAAAAAATACAAATCCAAACGCATTTTTTTTTCTGAGGGCACCATGGTCAAGAAGATGCTGGGGCATTGTTACCATGCTGACCAAGGTTCCTTCCGATTCTCCAAACTATTTTTCTATGCGTCCTCTTCTCTCTTCTGAGAAGTGTTGCGTAGTCGGGGACTCGAACCAGGTGGCGAGCCAGGAGTGCAGTCAGAGCATCTTGTGCCGCAGGTCCTTAGGTAGGGGTTTCTTGAGTCATTGTTTGCTGGCATCCAAAGCCCGCTGCTAACCGTCTCTCTTGCCTTAGCGTACACAGTACACCCAGCCGGCGAAGCTGAGTCACAGTCCGTTGCAGCACAAGCCTGGCGGTAGTTGACTTGAAATAGTAGGATGACTCACGCAGTGAAGTTCAACACATATTCGAATGCGTCTGCGGCTGCGCCCGTAATATTGCACGGCTCAAGGGTACGTCATCAGCCGACGGGAAAGTGACCTGCTGCTCTGGTGATCCGAAACCCAGGAAGGTCAGACGTGGCCTCGCTGTGCTGACCCAGACTTCGTACACCTGCGACTCGTCTCGAGCGCGCTGTTTCTCGGAGAGCTCGCGCCTGTGCCAACAATATCAGGTCGCAATCCACGAGGTCTTTATTTGGAGTATGCAAGACGAAACTTGAGGACTGCAATACAAGCGTCGGTGGCGGGGGTCGGCAGGAAAGACCTTCACAACAGGGATGCCACAGTATCGTTTTTTCAACCGTAACAGAACATAAGACATGTGTTCCTGGACGCTTCAGGTGGTCCACTATTCTTGAAAATTCCAAATGACACTGCCTGCACGATCTTCAACGAGGTAACCAACAACGAAAGTAGCCTACGTATTGTCCTTTCATATAGCAGCGTGGTAAAGTTTCATGTTCAAGGCCACAGCTACAGATAAAGAATACCAGTTCATTCCACCGTGACGTCATGTGATAAATGTTGACAGGGGCGTGGTGACGTTTTGATGGGATTTAGGATGACATAGAATTTATTTAGAAGTTGATGTCTTTTCGCATCCCTCGTCAGACAGACAAGATGTCAGGAAAGGGACCGCGGTCAGTCCTTGATGGAACGTTTTTTTGGGCCTATTGAAGACTGCTCGTCGTCCGAAATCACCCCCCTCAAGGCAAAGTGCCAAACCTACGGGAAAGTAATTTCAGGATCAAAAACTTCCACTTCAAACTTCAAGCTTCATCTCATTCAGCGTCTCAAACAAATTTGAAAAATGTATTGCAGTATCAGTATTTCTGTATTTGTATTTCTGCCCTCCCTAAAATGTATTCCTGTATTTGTATTTCCAAATACTTTTTGCCTCCTTTTGAAATGTATTTCCGATACGTATCGCGATACACTTTTGCAGATATATTTCAGTATCAGTATTTTAGCTACTATTTTAATGTATCCCAGTATTTGTATTTCCAAATACATTTTAAAGTATTTCTGCCCAACTTCCCTGGCCGATCTACCCGCACTGAGTGAAGCGAACGCTGGAGAGAAGGCGACCTCATCTCCAACGTTTGGCTTCGTTAAAGCGGAAAGAGCACTATAGTCGGTTAAGAAGTTAAGGAAGGTACGAGAAGCTCACTCCCCCACAAGCCTGATGCGCCTGTCTCAAATCCCATCCGCCAGTCGAAAGAAGAGTTCACTGGAAGCGCTCCTTGTTCCCTTCAATGAATAGATACTGGCTACATAGTGATGCCAACTTGTCTCCGATCCCACTTTTTAAGAAGGCGACCTTTGTATTCCTTGGAGGGGAACCGAGCCCCTGAAAGCAGCCTTTGTATCCATCGGAGGGGGGGAAGCTAATCCCCGAAAAGTCGTATTTGTTTCCATCGGAGGGGAAAACTCAATCTCCCTACTCGTGGCTACAATGGCCAAGTCAAAGTCGAAAGGCACAGCATATATGCGGCGACAGGCAAGACCCTCCTCGCGCGTTGGCCGCGACGTGCACGGAAACGATGGGACGCTGTGGATGCGGAGGTGGCGGAGGGATATATGATTCCCTTTGAGGGGCATTTGCCGCTACCTTGATAAACCGTAACTTACTATACCAACCGATTAAACCAAACATGCCAGAGTGAGTGCGCTGAGATTATCGGCTTCGATTTCGCGTGCCTATACTTTCTTTTTTCCATGCGGAGCTGATACGTGGGATGCTACAACGAAATTTCGGCGCTCATTTTTTGGTCTATATGTGTTCAAAAGAGCAGTATCACATGGAACATACCAATATCTTGTTAAAGTCTCGAAAAGGAATTTTAAAACGAATTAAACGATTAGCAAAGAGCACCTGGTGGATGTCGCTAACGCCTCGTTTGTAATGCTCGTCTAGGAACCTTGACAGCTAGTGACGGAGGTTGTCTCGTCTCCGGCCACGACGAGAGAAGAGGAAGGAGAAGGAGGAACTCCCCTCTTTCCGAGAATCCCTTTTGTGTGTCGCAGAAGTCGCTATTGTCCCCCTACAAGATTATAGAAGATTAACCCGTCACTCAAAATTCGTACAAAAGCAGCCGCTTCGGTGGCTGGAACGACTAGGCCATCCTCTCGACGTCAGCCTTGCCGTAGCTTTGCTCGTCTTGAGACGACCTACGTCACGATTGCGTTGGATGTCACGTGCTCTAAGCTGGGCCTTCTCCGAGCGCTTGCCAGAGTGGGCCGTTTATAACGAAAAATACAGCCACCAGGATCAAAATACAAACGTGCGATTGTCATTTACGGATATTGTGGATCATATTCAACCTATTTTTGAACACGGCGGGAATGTTTCAAATTTCGTTGGAAGTTATCCCTTTAGGGGCTAGGTTCCCCAGGATCGTGTCGGTACAAGACAAATGATCGACACAGCTTACTGTGGTATGCCGCTGTCGCCCATAGATGGCGGTACCTGTCCAAGAGTGTTGGGTTTGCTGGATCCTCTGCTTTCCGCCGTCGCTCATAGATCGCACCCCGGACAAACATGCACCGAGCCTTTCCACTCTGGCTTGATAACTTGCGGGCGGCAATTCGCTTCGTTCCCCCACGCGAAGATCACCGGCGCCGCCGGCAACCCTTCTTCACAAAAAGTGGGAAGGCTAAAGCTTTTTTCACTCTGCGCGATTGGTTTCGCCAATGATAACAAACCTACAAAGAAGACGAGCGCACGGAAAGCGCTCGCTTGACGATGCAGTTTTTTGCGATGCTCCTATGGGTTGATCGGATGCCAACGTTGGCTGTGCTGTAAGTTGGAGTTTTTGCTGTATAGGCTCCCTACGGGGCCAGAGTTTGCGCGTTCCTCCCCGTAGCACCGTCTTTCTTGCACGGCATCGTGATCT